>LGTU01001145.1:0-11347 GCA_001314425.1 Phytophthora pluvialis | reverse complement strand
ATATATATATATATATATATATTTGTGCTTGTTGGGAGTGAATTCAGGCCTCGCGGAATTGTTGTACGAACTTTACCAGCTCATTTGCGAGGGATAGCGTCACGACCGCCAACTATCCTCCCAAAGTTGGTGAATATGATGGGCGGCTCAATGTCATCATGGGGTGTTCCTCGATCTGAAGCCGCACTTGAGTTAGTTGTCGCGGGCTCTGGCGGCAGGGGTCACCGAAAACACTTTTGATAGAAGATCGTCAGATGGATCAGGCCGAATTGCTGTAGTACCACGAACAGTAGCAAACAAACCAATCAAACGATTGGCAATAGCATCAAACGCATCTGCCGAGTTCCGAGCATTCTCCTTTACTCGAGATAGTTGCACGGATGCTTCAATGCTGTGTAATACCGCCTCGAGTGAACCGGATAGGTTCCCGTAGTTGTATTCGATCTGCAGCTTGACCAATGCTTCTTGTGCTACGACCTCGTAGTATTTAGCGTGAGCCGAATCCAAACGTAAAGCGGTAGTAGTCTGCAAATTCGGAGAGCCCAGGATGTGAATATGGGCCGAAGAAGTCTCTAGTTGATTAGGGCGATCGGAGCGATCCTTCTGGGACCGCCCAAGCTTGAACGACTTGAATTCGCGCGTCCACAATTCCCGATATGCAAAAAGTATATGAGGCGTCGGGTGTGTCGCTCATTAAGCAAAGCCGAGTCTCCTCCGGCAGAAGTGACCACATGCTACGAAGACAGCGGCCTCCACGGCCACGGAGCCACTTGTTGTCAGCGATTCACCACCACTTTCTCCCATCTGCATCGTTTTACTAGCGCAGTCACGCGCGAATACGTTTCCACCAGTATCCGCAAATTTCCAAACCGCCAGTCCGAACGTGAAGGTGCTACTTTCTGTAAAGCTTGTCATGAACATCCACACATTACCAGGCGCTTAACTAGCTATGAGCTGGTCACTAGAAATAGTCTAGTGAACCTCAATCTCATACAGCATATATAGCCTCCTGCGTTTGTGGCACCTGACTTAATAATGCCTATTGCAAATATCTGCATACAAGCGAACCTCAATCTCACTCAGCACAAATATCTTCCGGTGTTTGTGGCGCCTGGCTTAATTAGGCCTACTGCACATAGCTGCATACAAAACTAAGTATTTACATGTGCTATATATAATGTGATAGGTCCGTGTCTCCATAATGAAACCAAAATAAACGACAGCCATCCGGATCCAGTCATGTTATGCTGTCTGCAACATTACATTTCCATTCCATCCTATTCGTCTTCTTCTTTCCAACCATGCAGCAGCTAAGCGAGCGCAGGCCTTCCGTGGATTTTGCGTAGGCCACCTACGTGAGTTTGACAAGTACATGGCAGACGAAGCGTCCCGGTACTTGCGTTCTCAACTCGTAAGGGAATTGTACTCACTACCTGCGGATGAGCGCAAAGCACTTGCTATTGCGCTCCCTGTAGACGTCCCAAACAAAATTCCCGTGAAGCGTATTACCAAACGTCATCTACCAGACCTGTTTGGCGACGATGCGCCCGCTCAGCGACCCCGTGCTCGGAACCAAGGACCACGACGATCGCGGACTTCAACATGTGATGAAGGACGCCCCGAGCTCCAACGTCCACCCAAGGGCTCGTCCGACACCTTCCCAAAGGGAGCTGGGACGCTTGACGACGTTTCCAGCTCAAGGAACGGGCCATGAGTACTCTTATAGGGCGCCTTTAGATCAGCGCTTCATTGACGGTGATCCGGAGGTCCAAGTCGATTGGGAACCGCCTTGGGAATTTGTCCAGAACGTCGACCAAGCACACGTCGCGGCAAGGCAGGCTGAGCTGCGGCTCGGCGTTGCGCTCGCCGCCTGTAACGGCAGTTTTTTCTACGGGGCTGCAATCGAAGAAGCTTAACTGAAGGCAAAATATACTTAAGTCTTTCATGAGAAAAGGGCGCTCATTGCACCCTTGAAGAGGTGTTTTCCAAACGTGGTAGAAACAGCGTCTAAAAGAGCGCAGGGGGCGGTCTTTTACACAAGTTCAAGTTAGTTTATACCGTATTTATAACATAACATAAACAGTATGATCACTAACCATGTAGGCATACTAAAACCAAGGTAGGTGCATGTATCAGGTACTCCATAACATTATTGAAGCTGATATGTTACTAGAGATGGCCACATACAGTACCGTGATTTTGTAAATGGGCGCTCACTGTGCCCTTTAACCATTTCGCGAGCCACTTGGGTAAACTATAGTATACAATTCTAAGTCATTTGATTCTAAAAGGGCGCAAAACTCGCCCTTTTACAAATCCACGGCACTTCCTTTGCATATCTCGTGTAACATATAAACTTCAAGGATTTGCAGGAGCTACCTGATACATGCATTAAACTTGTATTTAGTATGTACAGACGATTTGCAATCGTACCGTTTATATTCTGTTATAATAGACGGTGTATTACTAACTTGAACTTGTGCAAAAGGGCGCATTTCTCGCCCTTTAAGAGGGGGATTTCGTACCGTGTTTCAGAAAACGGCTTAAAGGCGAGAAATGCGGCCTCGTACCACGAAAGAGTTAAGAATCAAATGACTTAGCTTTACACAGCATAGTTTACATAAGTGGTGCACGAAAAGGGTAAGCTTCTCGTTTTTTATTCTCGCACAATAATAACAGTAAACACCAAATACGAATGCTATCCGTGATTATCAAAACATTAAGCGTAAATATGACACGAACAGCATACTTGACATCACGAAGGCTTAAATACTATAGTCGGTGCAACCAAGTGTGTCAAATCACGAAGGCAACTAAATGTGCCAGCCATGAGGGCTTCGACTAGGGACTCCACGCAACGAGGGCGTCGACGCATCTCACACCAAAACCCTTTCATCGGATTCACAAGACTTAAAGCAGCTGCAGTTGAATAAAGCTTTCATACGTCAAATTAGTTTAGATCATGTTTCTGTTTGAAGCGTGCAAAAGCATTTGGACAAGCACAACAGTGAGCTTCAAGACACATCATATTAAAACAGAAAATTACAAAAGACTTACGTTGTTCTACGTGCCGGCTGGTTGGCTTCGTCCATGGCCGAGGTCTTGGTCGAGGATGGGGGGGGCACCTCCAACGGGGGTTGACACCTTCGGCGGCAAATTCTGTACTGAAGCGGACTGAGGAAGCTGACTGCAGCATACGGTGCTGGCAACCAGTCGTCCGCTTCAGCGCAGGCTTGCGCATAATCAACATGTGGTTACACACAAATCAATATGTGCGCAACTACGTGTTGATTTGCATGTTTTTTGCCCATGATATATACTGACCTGGTCTGCTTATGAACTGAAAGAACGCTATCTATCGGAGTCCATGCTCAAGCACGTGTCAACACACATGCTATTGCAAAACCTGTTTGTGCACGGAGTCAGTAGAGGCGCAATTTCGAGTTTGGTTGTACAAACCCTTATTTTTGGATATGTCCGCCCTTATACACAGCTCGATACTGCAGAGGTGATGCCGCCTGCAAATAGAACAAGAAGGCGTCGCCATCAAATCTTCATAGCAGCAACCGACCTTAGTGCACTTCATCGTAGTTGGCATGGTGCGGGAAACCGAAGACTGGGAAATATGGAGGAAGTACAGCGTTAAACACTCCATTATTGAGCACTGCTAGCACAGACCGAAAGGCCGCTCAATCCTACCATGAATTTAGTAGTGATAGTACTAAATATTTAACATTCTGGCTACTAAACGGTTTATTTCGTTTTCGAGGTGGTATTTCATTACAGTCTTTTAGTTCTAACGAACGACCAAGAAAATGTCCTCCATTCAATGCTCAAGACGTAGTGCTAGCTGCCTAAGGAGCACCAGCAAATGTACGCCTGTTAAGATGTACATCTGTGTGTGGAAGGCCGGCTTGGTCCTTCCTTATCCGGATTGAGGTCGATCCAAAGATCCACGTCCCCTGAGAGGAATCCCGCCACCTCTAACGATTTTGGCGTCAGTCTGAGCATGTCGTGCTCGAAGATCTGTGTACTGGACTTGGAGTCTATCGCGATATTCGTGAGCCTGTCCGCCACTTTGTTGAAGAGGTGGTGTGTCTAGGAGAGAACTACCGGTCGATCCGCTAGTAGACGACACTGTGCGAATAGCCCTTGGAGATGTCACGTACGGGGTACTCGTCGGAGTCGTAGTTGAGTGAGAATGAGATTGCTATCTCCCACCTCATGAATAACCTGGAGATGGCGCCTAGCCGCACAGCGGATACTACGAAACGGTTTAGCTCAACGAAGTCGGAAGGCAACGGCATTTATGAATATGCATAATAGTAGTACTAAACTATTAGTACTAACCATTACTATAAGGGTGTCTACTATCGAACCCTGATTGCAGTACTTACGGGAGGTCACAATTCTAAACTTAAAAAAAAAGGTACTCATTCTAAGATATGGCTGCTAACCCTTTCGCCGTACAAGGGCGCATTTCTCGCCTTTAAGCCGTTTTCTGAAACACGGTACGAAATCCCCCTCTTAAAGGGCGAGAAATGCGCCCTTTTGCACAAGTTCAAGTTAGTAATACACCGTCTATTATAACAGAATATAAACGGTACGATTGCAAATCGTCTGTACATACTAAATACAAGTTTAATGCATGTATCAGGTAGCTCCTGCAAATCCTTGAAGTTTATATGCTACACGAGATATGCAAAGGAAGTGCCGTGGATTTGTAAAAGGGCGAGTTTTGCGCCCTTTTAGAATCAAATGGCTTAGACTTGTATACTATAGATTACCCAAGTGGCTCGCGAAAGGGTTAATACTGATATCCAACGACCACGCCTGTTTGCACGTTGCTGTCTCGAGCACACAGGTACACGGCGTCTCTTACTGAGTACTCGAGTAATCCTCGCTTGGCCGTGGTCGGGACCACTAGTTTGCACGACCTATAATTGCCTCCAGGTTTTGGACAACCTTCCAAGAGCATTTTGAAAAGATCATCTAAAAAATGTGTTTTGCAATACCGAGGCCTTAAATCGACCTCAGCCATCTAACAATTTGAGGACATAAACATGCAATCGGAGCTAAATCGTGCCTCCTTTGCATTTGTCGTGTCACCCCATTGTTAGTAAAACGACCTCTTCAGTGGCGGTAAGTCACCCAACACCTCGCCAATATGTTACCAGCCACTAGAGAGATTTCGACGGCTTTCATTTCCTATTCACTTCCTCCTTGATGGTGAATAGCAAGTGCAGTTGAAAGTGCAATTCGTTCTTTCGAAACATTCATGTTCTTTACATAGACAAACGGCACGACCAATCGACCCATCATAAAGTGTGACAGTGAAAGCTGTGCGGTCAGAAGGAAACACCACCGACAAACGCAGCACGATCGCACGGAGATGAGGTGGACGCGTCTCCAAACGCTTAATCATGTTAATCCGCGCAGTTACACGCTCCCAAACAGCGCTAACGATTGCTAGCTTGGAGCTAATGCAGCAGCTGACATCTAATGAGCGTCCAGAGCGCCCAATCGTGCCCGACGTGGCGTTTTGTTTGGAGTGCTACGGCGATGCTGATGCACTAGAAGATTTTCGCTTCACGGGCAGAGAGCTCCGCCTTCTCGCAGCGCGTCTGTCCATACCGGAGTAGATCATTAATGACACTGGAGACAAGACATCTGCTGTGGAGACCCTGGCAATGGTGTGCTATCGGATATTGTATCCTTCAAACTTGAGCAGCTACGGAAGACATTCGGACGCTCAGCACCATCTTGCTGCAGGCTCATTATCACCACATGTATTTTCCGGTAGAAAGGTTGAGATATCTGCTGCTATCATTTTCTAGCAGTTTTGTTGAAACGTTTGCTTCTACATAGATATGTTTCTTGCCAAAGAATGGAAAGAGGAGGTCTACTTCCATAAGTTGCTCTTCGTTCAGCGTCATCAGCAGTATGCCGAAGTCATCCATGACAGAAGTGGCCGGCTTGTGTAAACGTGTCTCTCTTCCTGGACGGCACAAAACATTTCATCACAAGGCCGAGCTGCAGAGGCGAGAATCAAGCGGCAATTGACGGGATTCCGCATGGCCACAACGAAAACCTTCAGAAGGCTTGCTATAGCGGGCACAAACGTCGCCACTGCCTCTCGTACCAAGGCGTAAATGCACCCGATGGTCAGTACTTGCTCATACCTACGATTCATTTTACGATTCATTATGGTGACTAGCATTATGGTGTATCAGGCCTCTGCATTAGTTATTATGGTCTCATCAAAGGAAGCTGCCACGACTCAACACTGTTGCGTCAAAGCGGCCCAATGAACTATCTGCAAGAAGGCGAGGAGCTATTGGATACCAACCTATTGGTGTACTGGACCCGGCCTACGGTGTTAATCAGTTTTTGTGCTCGCCGTTTAAAGGGAACTCGCTGACGTTTCCTGAAAGGCAGTTCAACACGGTGATGAGTGGTGTTCGTGTCTCCATTGAGTGTTTTTTTTTAATATTGAAGCGAGTGTGGGCACATCTAGATTGGCACAAGAAGCATCAGCTGGAACTAAGTCCAATTGCTGATCTTGTTTTGGCAGCGGTGTTGCTTACCAACTGCAACACCTGCATTCGCGGCGGTAATCAGATCAGTGATTTATTTAAGCACCCCCCACCGAGAATTGATGAATACCTAAAAAAAGAAAAAATTGTTGGTACTTTCAACCTCATCTATTTATTTCTTAGCAGCTGTAGCATAGTCTTGAATCGTTCTTGTTCTGCTTTACGATCCTTCTCGCGTTCTTTTCTCTCGTTCTCGCGCTCGACAAGTTCACGTTCCTTTAGCTCTAGCTCGTAGCGGCGCAGCGACGCATCTTCGCTTTGCAGAGCTGTCAACGCGGACGGGATAGACTCCGGGCTAGTGCGCTGAGAAGTCACCAGCTCCGACAGCATACTGAGTGACTTGTCCGTGCACTCATTGGCTGCACTACGTGGGTTGCGGCGGGGTCCCTTGCTTTGGTGTTCGTGCGTAGACTGCGACGAAGCTGTGGTGGCAGAGTCGGGAGAGCACTGCTGATCGGATTGAGGGCGTTCAGCCCTTGCTAAACGCGAGCACGCGAGCTCACGACATACTGCCCCGGACATGTCCTTGGAGTGCTGCTGTGACTGGGCGGCAAGTTGCTTGTCCTTGGCGATGGGTGCCGTAAGCATCACGATGCGAGGTGTTTCAGCTTCGTCTACGCCATATTTCCTCTTCTTTGACGCCACCCATTCACGATTATTTTCCAGCAACTTGTTGTAGCGGGCTTGGCACGTCTCACCCGTGATTGTAGACGCCTTGAACGGAGGGAGAATACGTAGCTGTGAAGCTAGCTTGTCCCACGCAGTGCTGACATTGCCGTACCCTGTAGCAAATGGAAGATCTACGTTTACATGTGTAAGTAAAAGCAGGTCGTCCTTCTTACTGAGGTGCTTGCGGCGCTGCACAGGTGTCGCGTCCGAGATCTTCTTTTCCTTGGTCTCCTCTTCTCCGCCGGCAATTTCGCTGTAGCCACCGCTTTCGTTGTTCATCGTGCCGCATTCTTGATAGTCCCGCTCGTACGGCTCGTGCGTGCTCATGTTCTCTTGTTGATCATAAGAAAACGAATGGTCGCAAGCCAAACGAACGTGGTGCACTCAAATTAAAATTGAGAGGTGATCGTTTGTGGAATCCATTCTCTTACAGCACCCCAAATCCAGGACTTTCCACCCTCAGATTCCTTAAAGAGCTCCTATATCTGCTATCTGCGGCGCGTGAGACACGGGAATGGGAAGTGAGCTGAAAACTGACCGTTTCGAAATTGCTCTACTGACGCTATGATATCGCTCTGTTTGTGGTATTTGACAGTTCTTTAGCTTCGTGTGTGTCAACACTAGCTGCTGCTGGACGACCATCGCGAAGAGAGTCTCATTGCCTTTCTGTATTCTATCCCACCGTTAGGTAAAAATAAATTGTACCATGCCGTAGGTTTCGTACACTTGGGCCAAATATAATATATCACAAACATATTGCGTGCAAAAATACCATACACATGAATGAGAAAGGTGACTCGACACCGAAAGTCTTGAGAGTACATGCTGCACTTGTGCGCGAACAAGGTTCTTGGAAATTGAAAGACAGAACTAGCTCGAAGATGACCTGCATCCACCAATTGTGTCCGAAAACTGGTGTCGCTATGCTTGATAAAAATATGTAAGTGGTGCATTATTAATCGGATAGATGGAACAACGACGTTATTATAGATCGGCCAGAATTGCAGTTTGAAATCGGCAATTCGAGGGCTTTCGATTTTAGATAGGAATCTAAATCGAGGTTTGCGATATAACCAAGTCTAGTTGCACTATCTTTATCACCATTTCCATTTATATCGAGCTCCAAATTTCATAAATCCACAAAACGGCAAGTGAAAAGGGCAAACGCATTGCAAAGCACAATAAAACAACTAAATATCGTCTACCAAAGGTTTCGCTTGCTATCCTCCATGCAGTCAATATCCGGGCGGTTGTGACGCAGAATTAGCTGTCTTTGAGCTCATTCATTGCTACCGGAGATGACTTCACCACCCGCCAAGACATACAATTACATTATGGATAAGCGCTACACTGTTTTTCTGGCGGAGATGGCCTCGTTGCTGAAATCGGAGTTTGGTCTGTTGTTTGGTACGCAATTCCTGAACGCATGACCTTTGTACTAACACGTATAAAAACCGTATGGTAGGAGCGTCCGCCTCATTTACTGACCACAACTGAATATTTCGACACTTGGCCCTTCTCGCTGTTACGAAAACTGACGAACACAACTCGGTTGACGTGGTGGAGCTAATCAAACCGTAAGCTGAAGACGCTATTTGGACTGGACGCGGAGTCTACAGTGAAGTTCACCATCTCAGACACAGCCTCTGCTGTACGCAAGGTGTCCAAGCAGTTGGGTACAACGCTCCAGACGGACTGTGCCATGCTCTGTTTGAAACTTTGTATTGGCTACGGTGTCGGTCTTAACGAGAATGTGCAGAATCAGCTCATCGATGACCCAGTCACGATAGAAAATAGGAAAGAGCGCGTGTTCGTGACGGAGGGTGGTGAATATCGTGAAGGATCCAAGGTAATTCGTAAACTACGCGTCCTCAACAAGTACTTCGCAAATAGCAACGCTGTTCAACGCGGTCATCGCCTGTTAGAAGTCCACCAATTTCACTTACCACCTGAGCCCTCCGGTCTGATTGATATTGACGTGCGTGTAGCATCTGTTGTGAAGCTTTTCCAACGCTCGATCCTGAACTACGCCGCATATCAATCCTATTTCCATATTGTCAAAGATGTCAACAACGGCAAAGCTGTCGTCACTTGCATCTCTGCGTCTAAGTGGGAGCTGGTTATTGAAATGGAGGCAATTGTGCATCGTGTGGCTGAACTGGCGCTAGTGAAATCTCAGGTAGTTAACATGATATCCTCTACGATGTACGTATTTCTTCGAGTGGCATCAGCTCGGACAATTTCATGCGAGTTTGCTGCCTATCAACTAAACGATCCGATACCAATGAGGCCAATTTCCCACGGGTTGAGCTTTCGTTCGACAAAATATCTGACCTCGGACACCGTTGTATTGCTCGGACGCTGCATCAAATTGCTACCAAGCTGCTCAAACCCTCGGTGCAGATGGGGTGGCATTTCTACGTGACCCTGTACTAAGTGATCCGCAAAGAACTGTCTCCAAATTCCTGACACCACCGAAGACCACACTGATATGATCATAAAGAATATGAATGAGCTGTTGTATCTGGAGCATCGTGAAATCTACAGACGGAAGCATGTCCACACGGCCACTAACGACAATTCATCAGATGCATCCGTTTCCCCGAGCTATGGGGTGTTAGATATTTCAGAAAGCGCTATGAATATTTTGTGTGGGGAACAGGTCTCTTAGCAAACACAGCAAACCATTGCAGATTCAACGCTGATCAAGGATGCCGATGCTGTTATGGATAAACGGCTTGCACTTCGTGTTGAATGAGCCGAAGTGGCGAAGCACCAATACACAATTACAGACGAACGCAATGAAGTGTTTGGCAAGCTGTCAAGGTCTCGGGTGGATGGGAAACGAGTCTGAAATGTAGAGCGACTTTGCCAACACATCGACGGCCGTTGGTGGTTTGTGGAAGCGGGCGAGCGCGCATTTCCGATGATTGAGGATCCGTTTCTCTGCGCCGTTCTGTTAGCGGGTCGTCGTCATGCTGATACGCAGGAGTGTGTCAGGATTATGGGGCCATATCAGCTATAAGAAGATGCATCGCTCGCGGCTCCTGGTGGGATGGACCAGGTTCTCTTTCCCGTGGATGATGATTTTGTAGTTCTGGAAATTGACCCCGAACATCACGTCGGGATATATGTCCAAGGGGGCCTCTTAAAAAGGCATCGATGTTTCATCGGACTGCACATGATCTAATGCCACGACGTATGAAAGCGAGGGCGTAACGCGTCCATTGCGCTATCCTCCATAGAGTCACCACGGGGCCACAAGCGTTTTACATAGCCTTCGAAATTGACGAACAGACACCATATTTCGAAATGGTTGCTGTCGTGATGTCTTGTGTCTGTTGAACAGCGATTTTTATATGTGTTCTGGTAATGAATCGTCACTAACAAGTGGAGTGATAGATTGGAGTGATAGGTTCCGATCACACTAGTAGCTGGAATAAGTGATCCATGCAGTGAAATTCGGAAAAATACTCGCTTTGATGTTTGTGCATAATAGAAAGTTCGGCATTGAGGTTTCTCCCATTTCCCCTTCTTTTCTTTAGACATGATTGTGTAACCAATAATTCTAAGGGGCAACTGCTTTCATAGGACATGACAAGCTGGGTCAGTCCGCCACGGGCTCGTTCGTGTAGCTTTATTGAGTCTACTCGCGCAAGGTGCAGCTTGAGCTCATCACTATGTTGATGCAGGTGATGCAGCATTAGCTCGTCAGACTTATGTGTGCAGCGTTAGCTCATCAAACATGTTCGATGCAGCGGTAGCTCATCAGTCCTATGAGATATAGCGTCGGCTCATCGTTATGGAGATGAAGTGTTAGCTCATCAGTACTCAAAAGCAGCGTTACCGCAGAAATATGGCGATATACATTTTTCAGAACAGATATTGATGACCCCTTGAAACGGTCAGGTGAATAAATAGATGAAGTTTTGCTTGCAAACCTCTACTAACTCGGGTTTGATTCTTTGTTACTAATTTTGTACAGGAGAATAAAAACATACTGTGACAGTGCGTTACACTACACCTTTGCCAGTCCAAAATGGCAACAGTGCAGAGCAAAGTGGCGTGAAGTATTCGAAGTA
>LGTU01001144.1:0-11371 GCA_001314425.1 Phytophthora pluvialis | reverse complement strand
GTGCTTGTCTGTGAGAGCTGCTTGGATTCGTCACGTGTATTCAGATTGCTCCATCGTTGTTGCTGGTAAGGTATCCTCGCACTGACCGTCGAACCCACTGCGTATCCTTTCTAACATATTTCGGAGTATCAATTTCTACAGTGTCAGATCAGAGCGGAGCGGAGATGTCGGCCCCAACATCACCGATAACTCCAGCGATCGAGGCGCACATCAAGGACCGGAAGCGTTTGGTGGCGTGTGTACTCCCGTCGTCCGGTGGCGTGAGTCTGAGTCCAGACTCAGATTGCAAGCGCGTGCCATGCCAGTCCACTTGCAAGTAGACAAGCACCGTGCTAACCAGGAGGAGAGAGAGCGAAAGAGAGAGAGAGAGCTCCGCACAGTCCAGTCGGCCCTGCAGCCAACCAACCGTCTCGCCAGGCACCCGACGCGCGCTGTCACACCCATGAGCGATCAGCAGGAGGCCAGCGCCAGCAGCAGCGAGCGCAACTCGTCGAGTTCCGCGGCCATGAGCGGCATCGACTGGAGCATCTTTAAGGACGGCGAGGAGGACGCCTTCGGGTGGCTGCTGCGCAACAATGCGGGGACCTCCGCAGCTACGAGCGCCGGGATGGCGCCCAATACCGCGGGAAACCTGGCGAGCGACATCCTGCCGCTGGACGACATCGAGATGGACCGCATGATGGCGGGGGCCTCGGCCGTGGACCCACAACAGATGCCCAAGGGCCACACAGTCGGCGCACAACCGCTTACCACGCCGCAGTCGAATGCCCGATTGCTGGCGGTGCAGTTGTACGAGGGCCTGCGGTCGTCGCCCTCCAGGCCGACCGTGAACCTCATGTCCATGCTGCCGTCCTTTGACAACGGTAATCTCAGCGTGGATGGAAGCTACAAGGATTTTGACGACGAGTACGACGAGGAAGCGTGGGAGGAGGAGCAGGAGGAGGAGGAGGAGGACGCTGGAAAACAGTCCGCAAAGACAGCACGTGGGAGGAAGCGAGGAAGCAGTACTTCTGCAGCACACAGTGCCGAAGAAAAGGCCCCTGCTAGCACGCGAAGTACAAGAGCGAAAAGCAAGCGACCACTAAAGCGCAAGAAAAGCGGGCCAGCTTCGCCGACAACTGCCGGCTCTGACGGTGAAGAAGAGCTCGAGAAGAAGCAGCTTCGTCGTGTGAAAAACCTGGTGTCTGTAAGAGAGTTCCGCAAGCGCAAGATGAAGCAGCTCGAGCAGAACGAGACGCGACTACGCCGACTGGAGGCGGAGAATATGGATCTGAAGATGCGTCTGAAAATCGGCAAGGAGGCGATCCTAAGCGAGCAGCGCGAGAAGCAGCAGATCAAGGAGCAGATGCGGGACATGCTGCAGCGGAATGCGAATGAACAAGAGATCGCGCAATTCCTCAACATGTACAAGGTGACGTACTCAGACTACGGCCCGAAGCGACGCGAGAAGCTGCACTTTCATTTGTCGCGCATTCGGGAGTTGCTTCTTCCCACGCAGGTCACGAAGCTGAGTCTGTATTCGGTGGAACAGGGTGTGGATATGCTTAGGCGCGATCACGTTATTAAGGAAGACCCGATGTCCGCACCGGAATCAGCTACAGCGACTATGAGTCTTTGGGGAATCCTGGCAGATGAGCTGGAGGTATCGGACGAACAACAACGGCAAATTTTGGAGCGCCGAGCGGCGATCACAAATGTGCGCGACGATCTAAACCACACCTTGAGCATCGTCAAGAAGCTGGAAGAGGTGACCGACGAGAAGAACACGGCGCTGGAGGCCCAGGTAGCGCAACTGCAGCAGATCCTCACCCCCTCCCAAGCGACCAAGTTTATCATCTGGGTTAAGGAAAACCCAGCATTCATGTACATGCTGGACAAGCTTGTGGACTCTACCCTGCAGAACAACACAAACAGCGCCGAGGAATGATCCACCCTCCCGCTTGCTGACTACTATTAGCCACGCTCTCGTATTTGCTCCATCACAAACCATCTTCTACTGTAGTATTCATCTTACTTGAGCTTCCCTTGCTGGCCATGCTTCGCTAGCAAGGTCAGAGGAACGGAAGTCCGGTCAGCAGCTTCATAGCCCCGTGGGGTATTTATTTGGTGGGAACGTTCATGGGACATATCGACTGAAATCACCGCTCCATTGTTGGTGTTGGTATTACTGGTCTTCAGCAACAACCTACGCAATTACTACGACGTATACACGTGCGCTCTCGGTCACACGTAGCTTACATGTTAGCTCAAATCGTGCATCCCCTTCTCGGAACGTCAATGCACCACCACCGTTCATCTTGGAAACAAGCGATTAGCCTGCAAGAATACCTTCGCCATCTTCTGCATCCTGTCCATGGTGCCGCTGTACAGCAGCTTGACCGGGAGGTTTCCACCAATGTCCGTTTGGCAAATGTACGTCAATGAGAAGCCTTCGGGGCCATCGACACTTGTATCCTCCTGGCAGTGGAAGCAGGAGAAAAATATGTGGCCGCGAGTTGTTCCTGGACGGACAGGCACGTCGGGGTGCTCAACACTGGCGTGGCAGATGGAGTTCTCTTTTGCAACATTAAGTAAGCAAAAGTCTCGTGGAGCCACTAGCCCGCCAAGAAACGGTTTCTGAGTATTCACGCAGACACTCACATCGACATCATCCTCGGTGTCGAATGTCTCGATTACTTCAAAGTTTGCCTCATTGAAATCCCACACGCACCGATCCTTAGGGTCTTTGCTGTCGAGGAAAGCCAAGAACGTAGCGATGGAAATGCCCGTGACGAATACTACGATCTTGAAAATCTCGAATGGTGTTTTGTTTGCAGTCATCTCGTAGATTTCACCGCCTTGTGTAGTCTTAACCACCTTCCAGGGGCACTCGTCACTCAAGTAGTATGCCAGTGTTTCTTCCATCTCGCGACGGCGAGCTTTGTACTCGGCAGGGAGAGGCCCACTCCCCGGAGCTGCGGAGGATCTTCGACGCATAGGCTTCCCACGTGAAGTAGTATGAGGTGCTACAACATTTGACTGTACCGTTTGTTTTGTCTGGCTTGGTTTGTTGGAAGAGGATCCGCTCAGTCGGTCGGCATGAACCCAAGGATGTAGCGTAAGAAATATTCCGTACGTCGCGACACAATAGCCTAGGCGCTGGTGAAGCGAGAATCCGTCGGCCAATGCAATCACCAGCAGAATAGAGGCCGCGAAGAGTGACATCCAGAGCCCAATTGCAGAGTTCATGCTCGTTCCGTCAGGGTCGTCGCTTGCTACAAGGCCCACGAAAGTTGCCACGCGGTATGAAAGCCCGTCGTGGCCAACATTCGAGGTCACTGGCGGCTTGGTGAGATCATTGTCGCTCGAGCTGTCCATGAAGGAAAGTCTGTGGGAGCCACTGAAAGAGCCCGACCTTGCCCACACTTGGTCCACCATCGCGGACTCGCGGCGTTCGGTCTCCAGCATGGATCCGCGACGGCTTGATCCCACCATGGAGCTGCGGTGACTCGAGATCACCATCGACCCAGAATCCATCACCGATCTTCGGAGCCCCGTCTCGACCATGGAGTCTCTCTCCACAAAGCTTACACCGCGCGACTCACGACCGCTTTCCTGAGAGTTCGGCAGGGACATGTGCTTGGTGTGAAGCGAGTCCCCACGCAAGCCCCTGAGGGCATCGGGCGAGCTGGCAGCCTCGTTATCCTGCCAGACTTGGCCGAAACACTGGATGCAGATGCGCGAGTTGCCCTTCAGTTTTTTTGGAAGCCCCTTGCGCACGCCTAGCAGCGGAAACTTGAGCGTGCAGAACTGGCATCGCCACTTGCGGCACTGTACATGAACGATCAATCAGAGCAGCAGCAGCAGCATGAGCATCGGCAAATAAGGGGGGGGCGGAGCAACTTGCAGCCTGAAGGCTCGACGTACATAATCGCATCGCTTCGGGGGCAGCAATTCGCGCAGCACCTTCAGGTTGGCGCAATACAGACACGTTTGGGCTGTTTTCTCGTCTTGCGCCGCCACAGTGCCGTCGCCAGCCACGTCCATGGCCGCCACTCACTGGCAGATACGCTCTCCGCGGCGCGAGAGTTGGGGTGGTACGAACACGAAGGCAGCCGTCGAGCTTCTGTCTGGCAGCTCCGTTAATGTTTACTCCAGCAGTGCGGTCGAAGCTGAAGATGATGGCAGCCAAATCTGGTTGGTAGAAATGTGAGGGATTGTGTGCACCACACCCACGTTGAAGTGCCGCAGGTTTCATTAAATGACAAATTAAATTCATTTGTCGATGCTGCCTAGTGAGTTCCTAGACGACGACGACTCACGCCGGCGGCATAAGCAGGCTGGACCAGACCGTCACGCCCGTGCCCACCAACCCGATCACGATCGCGCCGATGAACAGCAACACCGGACCGATCTTCTTGGGGCCGAGCAGCGGGCCATCCTCAAGCTTCAAGATGAACGCGGCCGGGAAGCAGAAGCACACGACGGCGGAGCACGTGCCGCCGATGATGCCAAACACCACGTTGATGCTGGGGCAGAAGATAGCGAGCAGCAGCGCCAGCAGCACGAGGCTGCTGGTTACGGCCACATGGCGCGGCCACGAGTCCTCCGAGTTGGAAAAGAACATCATGTCGATGGTGAAGCGGCACGGGAAGATGTTCAGCGGGAAGGCCACGGCCACGGTGAAGGTGATGGCGGCTCGGCTAATGGCGATCAAAGTGTCGTTCAACGGGAAGCTCAAAAGGATGTTGCCCTTGTACTTTGGCTCCGCGAGCTGAGGACCGAACGCCAGATATGCCACCACGCCGATAGATAGGTAGACCAGAAAAGAGATTAGCGTAGCGCGGTCCACCACTTTGTTCATGCGGCGAATGCACGGGCGCTGCAGCTCCGTGTAAATCGAAAACACGTTGACCTGATGATGATGTACAGACAAGCATTAGAGCATTGACGACGAGGGGCGAAAAACACATCCCGTGTCAGAACGAATATTCTCTTACCTGACAGGTGAAGGCAAACATGACAATTGGTACGCTGAGCATGAAGTTTGGACCACGACTCAAATCGATCGTCCAGCTGATGTCTTCCGGAATGCCATTGGCGCTCGCGTACATTATCGACCGGATGGCGACCGCCACAACGAGGAAGACAATGGAGAGCACGCCCAGAATGGACGAAAACTGAAGACTGCTGATGTCTTTCATCAAAGACAGTGGAAGCATGATCGTCCCGCATGAGATCGTCATGAGAACCCATCGCTGCGAGAAAATGCTTTGCACCCCGAAGCAGAGCTCGCCTAGCGGCGTGATGATGTCTCCTAGCGTCACGAGGTACGCAACCGAAATGCCAAAACAGAAGATCAGGATATTCACCTCCACGAAAATCGTCATCTGAAGGTACAAGCTAGAGGTAAGTATCCCAACCAGCGCGGTCAGAAATCTTAACGAAAAGCGCAGTACCTTCGTGCCGAAGCAGTACATGGCCAGATCCTCGTACGACTTCAGCCTGCCACAGATAATTCATAATAGCGCTGTGTCAGTCCGTCAAACAGGGATCGTAGAGGTCGTAGATCTGGTAGACTGCATCACACTCATACTTGGTAATGTCCTCTGCGCGAATCAGCAGTCGAATCGAGTACACGGTTAATACTGCAGCCAGTACAAGCTGAGCTACAGCAAAACCCAACCCAGACACTGCGACTGCATACGGCAACGACAGTGCTCCTGCGCCAAGAGTAGCGCCAGCTAAATTGAAGACCGAGCCGCGAATCGAGCCCTTGGATGGAATGATCGACTGATGGTACGGGAAGGCATCGCTGAGGAGATCATCGTCATTAGGCTAGAATGTGCATCGAAAAGCATGCGGCAACAAGTGTTAATAATGAAGCATTGCGTATCCAAGTAGCAATCCATCTAACACACAACTCGCTGCCAATTCCTACCTTCCGGGTCCGCATCGGCGACATCGAGGCGATGAAGCTCCCGATCTTCTTCATTTTCTGTAAATATAAGACGCCTACAACGTCAGAACTCTTTAGCCTCACCACGCAGCACACCAGCAACACCCGCTAAGCAGCACTCTGCGGGGATACTTGACAGAGCACATGCTCACACGCCATAAGAACGAGTTCACCTTGAAAATGAGCGGCGTGTAGCCCAGCTGCTTCAAGTACGAATCTCGGAGGGGACGGTTCTTCTTCACGTGGACTTCGCCTCGCTCAACGTGCTCCTCCGCCGTGTTGCGGTCGTACACCGCGTTGGCCGTGGAGGACAGCGAGTTAGAGCGACCCTTGGAGGGGAGCAGCGGCTCCGTGACGCCATTGTCGTACTCGTGGCTCATCGGAGCGGGGTTCCTGCAGCGCACCGGGTTCGAACACAGACGCATTTACTTAGTGCACGACGCTCAGAGCACGAGGGACGCTCGCCCGACCACCAACCTGCTGCGGATCGCTCGAGAAACACTGCTCCTATTGGACGATCCCCGCCGGTGCACAGTGGGATCTGTTTTAAACAGGTTCCAGACTTGATTGTCACATTAGCGCCGCAACCTATCGCTACAGATTTACTCTCTGCTTGCCCTACGCTCTCGATTTTCGTCGTCTGGCAGTGTCTCGATCCATTGCCAGCCCTTCAGGATTACCCAACCATCTTTATTTCAGGCGAGAGTCCCCTTTTCGCACAAAGTTGTCGAGGGCCTTGTCCGTGAGCTGGAAGGCGAAGTCGTACACCAGGTTGTCCTAATTGATTAAAAAATCATTGCGACTGTCGTTGGCCGAGCCTAAAATGTACACGATAGTAAGCTGCTCATGCGACAGCATCGAAAAGATGCAATACAGTCCGCCAGCTCTCCTTCCGATGCTGACTGGCGCTGCCAGGTAGACCGAGTGCAACGTGCACGCCAGCACGCAGCTTTTTCTCAATGCGCGGTTTGGATTAATCGAGATGTAGTGCACGAGCTTCCGATCCAATATGACGAACACCTCGACTCCTTCAGCAGCCTTGTCCACGAGTACGGAAGTCACGACAACAAGCGTAAGGGAATGCATATCGATGCAAATGTATGTCGTCGCCAACCCAGGTGATCGATGTTCTTCTTGCAGAACGCTTGATGATCCTGCCGCGAAAACTCGAGGTGGACGGCATGTAACAGCACCAATACTTACAGCCTTCTGGTGATAACGCGTGCGAACTCGTAGTTTCTAGACTTGGTTCGTGCTTTCACCCGTCAAGTATCAAACCAAATTTGATGCTCGTTCGTGATCGAGAGGTATTTGCTCTTGTAGTACTACTCGTGGCTTTGGTGCGAAAAATCCAACCTGTCGTACATGTATCAACAGCTAGCGTTGGTTTTGAAGTAAAACATTCCGGCAACCAAAAAACACCGCAAAAACCTAGATTTATTCTCCATCAGCCTTCAATGTTGATCCTTACGAAGCGTTGGAATAGTTCCAGCCGACAGTTCGTAGAATCCCCGTCATGACACTCGCGTCTTGGGCACCGACAGCGAATCTGGCCACTTCAGGCTGCGCCTGCTGCTGCGGAAATTCCCCGTTAGTCCATGATTGCAGCACCAATTTCTTGTGGAGCGGCCCGGACGCCAACTCCTCACCGAACATGCAGCTGCACATAAGAGGCAGCGCCGGCACCCGCTTCTGCTGCTGAAGCATACCAGTTGCTCGCGCGAGTATCCACATAAGCGGAGCAGCGTGGGCCTCGTTTGTGCGTGCGCCCGTTACATCCACAATGCTAACATCCCTGAATTCGGACACATTCCGTGCGGAGCATTCGAAGGATTCCGCAAGAAGATTCGCGCTGGCACGCGTTACAGCGTTGTCGTCCAGGCTGAATGAAGACTGTGAAATCGGAGCCAACAGCGCTTCCTGCTTGAACGGGATCGAAAACCATGTTACAGACTGCCACACCGTGCCCTGGTCATCGAACAGGTCTGTTTGAACCATGAACTCAATCTCCGACTCCAAGAAACGCTTTTCGGTCAGAACCATGACGCACTACGTTGGCACAAACAACCCCGTAATTAGCCGTATTCCGCAACACCCGCGTAATTTCGTGTTCACCAACGCACCGTGAGCTCTGGCGGCGGCGGCGTCTCTTCACTTTGAGACGGGAAGCTCATGTCCAGCGGCCTCAGCTGGACGACAGTAAGAGCTCTAAGTCGAATGTTGCGCACGCTAGCTGGGAAGTTCGAGTTGCCCAGAAGTTGCAGGAACAAACTGCTAATCGCTACTTGTGGGAACATGAAGGGCAGCTGCTCCAGCGCCAGCTTCGGCAGACTCAGCGAGGTGGCGAGCTTGGCAAAGTCCGTGGACAGTAGTGCAAATGGACACTGCAGCGTGATGCGCGGGCATGGGCTGCGCAGAATGGAGGTGCGCCAGCCGCGACGTGTGGCCGGCGATAACCAGCAGCGCCAGCGAAACTCCTTCGTGCCCAGGTCAGCTGGGGCCGGCAAAGCCGCATAACTACAACGACGCAATTACAGCAGCATGCACGCAGCTCGTTGAGGAAGTGTTTGGGGAAAGAAAAAGAAGACATACCTCTGCACCAGGTCGTGCTCCCAGGTGATGGCCACGAAAGCCACAAGCAGCGTCACCGCCACGAGAACCAGCAACAGCACCCCGAGAATCAACAGCATCGCAGACCGTAGAATGAGGCATGATGTGTCTAGCATTTCATTGGTTAAAATTGCACGTTTATTTCCACTGGTATTTGCCTATAATTTTGCGTTTTTTTTTACTCCTATTTACTTCTCTTTATATCGTTTTTACAACTCTTATTTAGATTTTACATAAAGGGTTAGGGGTTAAATTTAATTAAAATGGTCACGTTCTCCTGGGGGAAAAGTCGAAATAATATTTCGACTTTCCCATCAAAAGTATTATTATATCCCTTGTATAGAGACTATGTCTAGTGGTGGGCATAAAGTACTCGATGGTTTCATCTGGCACCTTAATCCAAGGTACCTAATGCCACTAAAATCAGGCCCCTTAATTAGCCAAACAGAGGATGTACCGGGAAGAAGCCGTTCGGGGCCGGTGAGGTCGCTCGGCGAGAGCCCAGAGGAATCCACTCCGGACGCTGCGGCGATGGCCAATGCAGGATCGGACACGGTGACCTTCCCCGAGTGGCGGATGGTATTCTTCTGTTGGAGAATGGTCCGCTGCTGGGCAACAATGGTGTCCTGCGCCAAATGCAGAGCCCGATCAGAACCTCCGTTGCTCACGACTCGGGCAGCCTCCTGAATCATGGAGAAGTAGGAGGAGGTCACACCCTGAAGCGCCGCGTACGCTACGTCACGCTCGACGATCTGCGAAGACATCCTGTCGAGATCGATATTCCGAGCCTGGACCTGGCTGCGGAGGTCATCGATGAGTTCTTGGGAGGAATCAACTCGGCTATTTGCATTCCGAGTCGCCTCACAAACTTGATAATCTAGACGAACCACATTCTTGCGGAAGGAAGAGATCAGCTCCGTGTTACGGAGTGCATTCTTCTTCCATTCATCATGTTCCCGCACGACGACCGCCAAGTCCTGCTTCAAACGAGCTGAGCTGGCAAGAGCCGAGTCCATACACCGAGTTAGCGCTTGGTTTTCTCGACTCAGCTTGCCGACTTGAACTCGGAGCTCCGCGAGCTCTTGAGAAGAACATGGCGGGCGGGGGACGCAGCTTGGAGTATGGCTAGCAGCTCACGGGGCGAGTGAGCAGAGAGAAAGTCACGCCGGGAGGCGTAGTCGGTCGAGCAAGGAGGCCGGAGTAGTGCGTACGCCACTAGCCGAGTCCGATCCAAATCCTCCAATGAGCGATCCTCGTCACGAGCTTGGAGCCGGTTCCACAGTTCGGTGATAGACGAGTGCGGAGGAAGTTCGGAACCAGCCACCTCGGCTGAGCTAGCTGAGTTACCTTCCATCGCGGATTGTCGCGACTCAGCTGGAGGCGACTCTGGGCTGGGATCTTGGGTCTGGAACTCAACGGAGCTTGACGGGGGAACCCCAGCAGTCATCAACCCATCTGGGCGGAACCCGGCCGGAACAGGGCTCTTTGGAGGACTCGGCGTGGGCGTGCGGAGAGACGAGTACGCTTCACTCCGCGCCGGCGAGGAACAAGGCAACTCAGCCTTTGCGTCGTCGATGTCAGGAGAACTCGGCGACACCGGTAGCATGGCGGGATCATCCGTCCGACGCCGAGTCTGCCGGACAGGATCCGTAGGAGACGAAATCTCAGTCGTGCTCGAGTGGACATACAAAATAGAGCGTGGACTCGGCTTGGAGGGCTTGGCTGGTTGAACTCGGCGCTGCCGAGGGTCACGTGATGGAGATTCAGAGCGATCGGGACTTGGCGACGAGCGCCGTAAGAGCTCGTCGAGCTCATCTGGGCTCTCGAAGAGTGGAGCGTCGGGGAATCGAGGACCAGCAGCTATACCAATCGCTGGTGCCTTTAGGCGCCTGCTGCTCGGCACACCACAGAGTGGCGGATACTCAGCGAGGGGCGTGACCTGATGATGACCAGCAACGAAATAGACTCGGCTGATATGACCAGATCGCCATCGACGAGGGAGTACCCCTCAGTTGCCGGTGAATCGAGGGACTCAGCGGAGTTGGCCGGAAGTGACCGCGAGGCTGCGGATTCCACGCACTCATCCCGGTCGGTGGAGCCTGTAAAACCACTCGGCGGAGGAGAGGTTCCCGCCGAGTTATCCGCAACCAAAGTAGCTGGGTCACGGAGACTCGAGGCGGTAGAAGCGAGCGATCCCCGCCGCGGCGAGGAATCGCCTCTTGGCTCGCCGGAAGACATGGTGATGTCAACCGCGGAGGTGGCTGAAGCCGTTGAGGGTGTCGGCGGAGAGATAGCACTCATCAGCGCCGACGAGCTCAGCGGGGTGTCGGACTAAAGCTGAGGTACGAGAGCTGAGAGGAGCATACACCGAGGTTAGTCCGGAACCAACAGCTTGAGCAGAAGTCAGCGGAGCTCACCTTCTCGACGGTGACGGAAGCAGTGGCGCGCAGCGGCTTAGTGTGTCGACGAGGTTGTGGTTGAAATGTGTGTGGTGCAGTGACAGGAAGGGACGCATCAGTTGGGTCAAGTCACTCACCAGCTCGGCTCGTGTCGTGACCGGGGCAGTTGTGGTGTAGTGGACGTCAAATTTGGTGGTCCACTCAAGAACCGGGACATAGTTGGAGCATTTACGGTACTGCACGCCGAGTTCCGGACTCAGCGGTCTAATACGGGCGGAGCTCAGCTAGTCAGCTGAGCGGTTACGTGGAGAGCTCCGCGAGGAGTCGGCCGAGATCCGAAACGACTTCATTTCACTTGGTATTTGTATGGGACTATAGTAAGCATTAGGAGGAACCCCTCGAGGGCTCCCAAAAGATATAAGAT
>LGTU01001143.1:0-21326 GCA_001314425.1 Phytophthora pluvialis | reverse complement strand
TCACCATGAGGTCCAGCTTGTCGGCGGCCTGGCGGGCGATGAGCGGCAGCCCCATGGCCTCCAGGTAGTCGTTGGTCGAGTCCGAGTTCTCGCGGTCGAGCGACCAGCGGCCCGACAGCTGCAGCGCGCCCGCGCCCCGAAACTCTGGGTAAATCCAAAGCTGTCAAACTATACTCGATAATTGTTTGGTATGTTCACGCAGAGACTTGCGCCTGCTCAACAACATTTCTGCTGCCGCCTTCTTCCTGAAGAGAAGGATCCGCACGCCAAGAGCGTCCCCGCGCGAGGTCTGTGTCCCAAAGATTCGGCTTCTACTGCCCACGGGTTGAGAGCGGCGAGAATTTGACACTTTGGTTGGAACTACACAAACACACGCAATGTTCTGGGAGACTGAAAGGCTCAGGTAATGAGATTCCACTATACGTTTTCTTCAAGCAGTGAGGACACTACATCCCCACTACGTCTCAGATGTCCCTATAGCATTCGTCACTGCCTTTCGTCGGTAAAATACACACAAGTACAAAAAATAGTTGAGGCCGTCTCAGTGATCTTGGTGATAAATATGAATGTCGTCACTCTACCCGAAGGCAAGTCGAGAGTAGCAAATATTTTTATACATCATCGACTGGCTCTCAAACAAATACACACACGCAATATGCAGCAATGGTGGGTCTCATCATACAAATGCCTCGAATACTCTTCACATTAGGAGTCCGAGCGTCTAGGAGCACGGCAGAACGCAATGCAATAAGACACCCATCGTCCTCAGACTCGTCATCTGATTGTGTAATCACTTGAGAACCCTGTTAAACCCCACACCCCCACGCGCTGAAAGTCTGCTTTCCTGTCCTCGACTGCTGCCGACCGTGGCAAGTTCCCGAATGACAGTGCAACTACGCATGGGAGCTGCCCGCCAATGGTTGGTCGCCGCCGAAAGTTCGAAACAATGTTGTGATTGGTTAAAAGCTTGACCGTTTTTACGAATGTAATATCTTCTCGTTTTGGCCGTAAAAAGTCAGATTTTAAACCGGGGTATATATCCATATTCTATCCTACTTGGTTGGAGTATTATATACTCCGATCTTGGCTCGTAATAACTCCCATTGTTTCAACCCAATTGGAGTTTGCTGGTTGGCTGGAAAGAGCGCCCTTATCAACCAATCCGAGTCGCTGTCGACTTCAAGCCGTGCGGATCAGGAATGCTTGCCGGTCTCAGACGCATCTCGCGCCGTATCCACATTCCTGCCCGCCACCAGTTCGCCATGAGCAAGAGGGAGCAGCAATTGGAGGCCGAGTGCGAGGAGCTGCGCGGGTGAGTAACAAGTAGATATTCGTACGTGCTGTCCCAAGTCACTCGCCAACTCAAGGCTGCTGGTGGTGCTAGTGAGCTGCGGGCGATGGAGGAGCTGGTGCAGCGGTACCAGGACGAGCTCACGGCTGCCCGGAGTGCGAGCTGTTTCCACCACAGCCGCAGAAACGCTCCAGACTTGCATCGCGTGGAGGAGGAGCTGTTCGAGAACCAGAACCTGGCGCCGCGGGGGTCTGCCATGCGCTTCTCGAGGGCCGAGCTGCCTGTGCTGTGTCGGGCCAATGGAGAGGAAGCGCGGTTTAGCGAGGTGATAGTGCTGCTGTGGAGTATCCTACCGCCGTAAGGAGCTGTGGGTGCTTGTCACTGAGAGCTTGTTTGGATTGATTGTGTGGCCAGGTGGAGCTGCCGTCGCAGAACTGGGAGTGGGTGTCCGACTGGCGCCACGATATCCACGCTCACACGGATGAAAGCGGGTGGCTGTATGCGGAGTCGTGGGAGCAACTGCGCGACACCAGTCAGCTGCATTGCAGGTGAAAACGCGAGACTTGCAATGATGCCGTTGACAATGCTTACTGGCGTGCCTGCAGTGAGCAGAATATGAGTGCACGAGTGCGGCAGCGTCGGTGGAAACGAGAGCGAATGCTGGTTCGGTCCACAGGATTACCCGCGGCGCTCAACGAAAGTCTGCTGACCAGGAGCCGGCTAGCTGCTATGGTACGTCAATTGTGTCGAGTTTGTCCCCCCCCCCCCCCCNCCCCCCCGCATGACGATGATATGTGTTGATTGATGTGGGAATGTGGCTTTTGCCGATAGCGCTACGCCAACGAGAAGCTGACACAACAGGTGCCATCGGTGGAATCAGCCGTTGCTGTTAGACACTTGTCGTGAAAGCTAACAAAGGATTGTATTACAGCTTCTTCGCGCAAGTCAACGCATTGAGGAGCTCGAGAAGCGAGATAACATCTACGAAGCGCACATGCTCAAGCTTCAGCAAGTCGCCGAAGAGCTGTCGAACGACCTGTACGCCCGATCCTTCGACCTACACGACCCCGTGGCAGTGCCGTACACTGTTTCCAAAAGCACCGAGGTGTTGAAGCAGACGGAAGCGCTTCTGGGCGACATGCTCACCGAGCAGGGGCGCGCACGTTTGGACTCGCTGGCCATCACGAGCGAGGTCCAGCGCCGGCGATCCGAGATTTTGGCTGCATGCGAGAACGAGCTCCAGGACACCATGGACGAGTTCAACGACCTCGCACGCACACTGGAGCGGCAGCAGTCGCCGCTTCCTGGCAGTTCCGAGCAACCAGCTCGCTTCAGCTAGCGAGCAGCAGTATTTATGTTAATGTAAAGATGTTGATTAGCATGTATCAATGAGGTTGAAGTGTGTCAAAGCTACACATGTCCGTATTTAGTAGTACATTTTAGTATCGACCAATCACAATCGTTCGCGCTCTTTCATACTTGACCGGAGAAGTACGTCATTTGCGCGCGAGGGAGGCAGCAGGTGGGCGGCCATGACGGACGCGGACGTCTATGCGTACGAGCAGGAGATCAACGAGATGGACGAGTGGGAGGCCATGCACGCGCACGAGATGGAGGCCGCAGAGGAAGAGATACGCGCCATGGAGGCCTTCGAACAGCGCCAGCCGACGGAGAGTCAACAGCAGCCCGCATCTCCAGCCCCCCAGCCGCCCCCGAGCAGTAATAACGCTGTTGGGAGGGCGGAGGACGGGCTGGAGAAGGCGCAGAGTCGCCTGGACCAAGTGCTGGCTCGATGCGCGACGCTGTTAGGTGAGGACGGAGATGACGACGTGACCATGGAGAGCGCCGAGCACAGACTCGAGCACGTTGCGCACAAGGGGAAGCAGACTGCAGCACCAACAGCGGATACGTCCACGGCCGAGTATCTGTACAGTCGTCCGCCCGTGGACGTGGACTCGCTGTCTGTGGTGCTGGATGACGGCAAGCGGATGTTCCTACGCAAGAAGCGCCCGACCTCCAAGCACGTCACCTCGAGCGCTGTTCGCAGTGCAGCGTCGTCACTCGTCCCCATTAAAGAGTTGATGGAGGCAGTGGAGCGTGTATGTTGCCTTTGAGTGTATGATAGTTGCAATTATGGTTGGATGGTTAGAACTAACGATGTGTGTGATTGTTTTCAGATGGAGATCGAAGAAGCAGCTGCGAAGGAGGATGAGGCTATGCTACAGGAACTTGGATCCGTCAGCCAGTATGCATCGAACGCGGTGCTGTGGTTAGACAAGTACAGACCGCAGAGCTTCCTGGATCTGTTGAGCGACGAGCGAACCAACCGCGAAGTGCTGACTTGGATTAAGTCCTGGGATCGATTCGTGTTTCCGAAGAAGAAGCGTGCTAACGGCATGGCTCCAGTTTCTCCTGCTAAGACGAACGCCTTCGGTGGCTCTAGCAATTCTCCGTGGAACCAGGGTCCCTCGAAGAATCAAGCGAACGGCAGTGCTGAAGCCGAGGATGACGAGGATAAGCGCCCGTTCAACAAGATCATTCTGATCTGTGGCCCGCCTGGAGCAGGCAAAACGACGTTGGCCAACATTGTTGCACGTCATGCTGGCTACAACCCCATTGAAGTAAATGCTAGCGATGATCGCACGGCATCTGTGCTGCGTAACAAGATCATCAGTGCTATGGAGATGCAGTCCATTTGGGGCGATCGCAAACCGAACTGCATAATTTTGGATGAGATCGATGGCGCCATGAATGGTAGCGATGGAAAATCTGCGATTGAAGTCATTCAAGAACTTGCCAACGCACCACTGCAAACGAAGAAAGCAGGAGCGAAGACTGCAGCCAAGAATTGCCACCCGCTCACTCGTCCATTGATTTGCATCTGCAACGACCTGTATGCGTCCGTGCTGCGCCCATTGCGTCAAATGGCTAAGATTTTCACGCTGGATACACCACACCCGCAACGCCTTGTTACACGTCTCAAGTATATTTGCCGTCACGAAGGCATTAAATCATCCACCGGTGCTCTAGCAGCTTTGTGCTCAAGCGCTGACAACGATGTCCGCTACTGCTTGAACACGCTACAGTTCCAGACTACGCAATCACGTGGAGCTGCAAAAAGCAAGACGGATGTCGTCACCCTGAGTACTGGACTTGTTGCTCGAAAAGACCACGTTCACGGTATGTTCGAGGCACTGGATCTTGTGTTCTATGCAGCGCACTCGAAATCGGCAAAGGGACAAGCCCCTGTGGCTGAAAAGATCGACGAAGCTGTTGCGTCGCTTGGAAACTCCCCTCTGCTCATTAATGGTTTGGACGAGAACGTGCCGAAGATGATCTTCAACGACCCCACCATGAAGAAGATCTGCGACGTCTTCGAGTGGCTTGGGCTTGCGGATGAGTACGAGAATCGCGCTCGCTCAGAGCAACAGTACGTCTTCTTGGCATACATTCCGTTTGCTGCTATTGCAACGCACGCATCGTGCTGCACAAGTTCTAGGCGTCGTGTGGAGTACCCCCGTGCGCAGTTCGAGGCCCAAAAGCGGCGTGATCGCTCTGAGAATATCCTCGTAGCACTGACAGAGGGCGCGCAACTGCAGCCAATCCTGCGAATGAGCTCGAGGGTCCTCGTCGTGGACGTGGTGCCGTGGCTGATTGCGAGCCTATCGCCCAATATTCGCCGAATCAACCCCTCATTGCAAACCAAGGAAGAGAAGGTTATGATTCAGCGACTCATTCAGCTGATGGCGTCACTTGGACTGTCATTTCGTCACAAGTACTTGCCTGACGGCAGTGAAGACTACGCGCTCGAGCCGTATGTACCGATTGCCTGTGTGGACACTTCTAGTTGCCCTTATGTCTAACGTCTCTTGTGATATTTTTTGTACAGAGCACTGAACGAACTCGTGGAGTTCCGAAGCAGTGACGGCGGTGCAGTGTATCAATCCATGCTTCCACTAACCGTGCGAAAGATGATCTCGCGTGAGGTGGAGCTGGAGCAGATGCGGCGGAATGAA
This sequence comes from Phytophthora pluvialis, assembly GCA_001314425.1. Classification (NCBI taxonomy): domain Eukaryota; phylum Oomycota; class Peronosporomycetes; order Peronosporales; family Peronosporaceae; genus Phytophthora; species Phytophthora pluvialis. The sequence goes on along the minus strand of LGTU01001143.1, from coordinate 16,019 downwards.
AACTCGGCATCGTCAATGAAGCAAAACAGCAGTAGCAAAGTACCGACCATGACCGTCGGCAAGTCAAGTGAAGCAACGATTGAAGAGAAGGCTGCGAAGGCTGTCTACGTTCTGCCGGAGCTCAGCGGTACGTTACTTGAGTCAATTGCGGTTATGTGAATGTCCATGCCTTGCTCACTCTACGATGACTTTGCTGTGCTGAACAACAGAGGCAGAGATGGCCAAGAAGGACGAGGCCCTGCGCAAGCGCAACCCGTTCGCATTCGCTCACCGCGAGGCCAAGCGAAAGCGCGACGAGGAGATGAACGCGAAGTTCAAGCAGCAGCGCACCAGTGATGCTCACACGCACTCCATGGTGCGCTACAAGTTCAATGAAGGCTACACGTGCGGCATCAAGACAGCCGTGTACGTCCGTGATTTATTATGAAACCACTGATTGACTGACTGCAATGCAATACAAGCACATACACTCCTCTCAACCCCTTCCTCTTTGCTGTGTCTGCTACTTCTTGGCCGGTTTCTTTTTCTTCTTGGATTTCTTCTTCGAGTTCGCCTGGCTCGCAGGTGCCGGCGCAGCGGCAGGTTTCGACGTGGGGGACAGCGGCGTCATCGACGCCGGCAGCGCCTTCATGGGCCCCAGCACCTCCTGCATCACGAAGCGCAGCAGCCTTGTCAGCCGGAACAGGTTGGTCGTGTCCGCCGTGGCGTATTTGACCGCCTCGTAGCGTCCTGCGGCGCTACGAGGCGACGCGGGCGTGGGTTTGGCCGAGTGGTGGGACACCCGCGCCACCACCTTCACGCCCTTATTGGCCGTCACGCGCGTCTTGAGGAAGAAGCGCGAGTTCTGCGGGTCTCCTACGAACGCCAGCTTGGTCTGCTCCTCGAAGCGCTCCCAGCTCACGTTGCCATTGCCCGCCATTGTGCGGCGCTTGGTATCTTCCGGAGCGCGAGATCGTAATTGGAACTGGACAGCTACGGTGCCTTGTGATTGGTGGATATTTTCGACAACCGTTATTTTTTTTAGCTGGTCGTAACTTCAACTTTCGGTGCAACCTGCGCTCGCTAGTGACGTCGCTGACACGGAGGCTGAAGGCGATGGAGGGACAAGACGCAGGCAACGCAATGGATCGTTTGCGTCGTGAGGCCATTAAGCACGATGTGGCTGACTGGATATATGCAGGAGCACGTGACGAGGTGCTGGCGCTCAAGCAATTCCTGCAGGTCAGTCTTTGTGAACGAATAGTCTGGAGAAGTTGGTACATCTCTCACTCCCCCTCGATGCGTTTATGGCTGCAGGGAATGTTGCATGATGATCAGGATGGAGAGGGTGAACGCTCGCTACCGGCGCCGGGGAAAGGGGTGATTCGGAACGACAAACTGCTGGAGCTGATGGAGGTCTCCGTGTCTGACGCGAGCTCCAGTGCTGGCTGCTCGGCGTACTCTCTGGAGGATGAAGGACCTGCTGCAGTGGCTCCGCTGAAAATACTATCGCCACAACTACGCCAGCAGCAAAACATTTGTGACCCTGAATATGACTACGAGCTGGAGCCGGAAGTTGCTGCGAACGACGATCGTGGCGATCCGGAAGAGCTGGTGGATGAAGAGCGATACTTAGTGGAAGGAGATCGCCCCCGGCAAGAAGGCTATTTCTCTCGTACGTACGTGAACAAAACATCTACAGAGCTTCTGAGGAGAAGTGCCACCTTCGAGCCGGACTTCCAGGCACGCATGAAGCAATTCTTGCTGAAGAACCAGCAGAAGAAAGAGAGGATACGCCAGTCTCTGAGGGTTGAGGAAGAACCAGAAATCCTTCCAATGCCGCGCATCAACCGGGTACCTCCATCGATGTAGTTAATTAAACGGTTGCTACGTCTTTAACAGTCTGCCTTGTGGTTTTGTGTCTACCAGAGGTCGAAGTTCATCCCGCGAAACGTGTCGCACCTGATGGCATGGAACTACGAAAAGGAGAGCAAGCTTGCCCGCATGCGAGATGCCGAGACTGCTAAACAAGAAGCAACTTGTGTAGGGAAGCCCTCAATCAGTATGCGTTCAGAGTCGATTTTCTCCAAACGGCAAGATGATGTCGCGCTTTGCAAAGTGGAAGATCGGCTGCACTTGCTCGGTCTTATCTATCAGTATCAGCAAGAAGAGCGGCAGCGGGCTGAAGAAACACAAGCAAGCTCAAGTGTACAACCTCGTTTGGCACCACACTCTGCTAACGTTCAGCGCAGGAGGCGCTTTTCGGTACACGAGCGTCTCTATCAGCTGTCGAAGAAGAACTTGACCACAGAGAATAACAACGATACGGAACATTGCCCAAGCCAAATTGCAAATCGGCGACGGCAGGGACGATCTACTAGCGGAGAAGGCTCTTTAGGCACGGCCCAGCGACTTCACGCATTGGACAAGCAATACAAGCAAAAGCAACTGCGTTTGAGTGAAGAGCAGAAGCGATACTTCGACAACCTTCGGGTAAGGCTGCCAAATTGATATTTTGTTAATTGATACTAACGACGTGTTCATCTCGTCTATGTGGAACTAATTTGCAGACAGCCCCAAAGATGAGCGCTCGGAGCCGCAAGCTCGCATCTAAGAAGAAGAAGAATGCTACACCGAAGAGCCCTCTGCGGTGCGGCTGCTGCGGAGGGAAGGAAGATAAAGAAGGCAAATGTGGCTGCACAATCGAGCCGCGCGTGAATCCGAAGCACGCTGCTGACATTTATGAGCGGCAGCAAAAGTGGAAGAATGCCAACGAGACTAGACATTCCCAGCAAAAACAGCAACAGGAAACGCTGTCGATGGCCGAGTGCACGTTCCGGAACCCGTTTTACCAGAAGGCGTGGAATACGCTCGACGACCGAGTGAGACAACCAAACGAAAAAGGCAGCCAAGAGACCAGTGCCGCGTTCTTCACACGATGCATGCAGTGGGCCGAAAAGCGCGACCGCCAAGTAGCTCGAGAGAAGAAAGCGTGCCAGGAACGGCAGCTGGAAGAGTGCACTTTCAAGCCGCGAGTTCTTGCGCGACCGCCAAAATACTTGACCTCCAAGCGCCAGCAATCGAATCAGCAGCACGAGACTGTTCCTTCCTCGAGCGGATTGTCCAGCCCAGATCATTTCGTCGACTGCTCGACGACGTCATCACCCGAGCGACGCGATCTCACCACAGAAGAATTGATGACTCAGCTGTACAGTGCGTTGGATCTGCAGGCGTTGGCGGGCGAGCTGACCCCCGAGCACAACTGCATTGGCTCAGACGACGAAGGCGCGCACGGCTTCCCCAAGTACTCGTTCACAGACCTTGGCGAGTTCGCAGGGCGGTAACTTAGGTAGCCACTCTGCTGGCGTAGTTGTAGGCGACCAAAAACTGTGCTTGCTAAAGAGCATCACCCTTATGCCGCATACCTGCAGCCCAGACACTATATCTATCCGTTGCGGGTCCAGGACGAACGCCGCCCGGCAGCGGCATCTCCTCCGCGATCTGCCAGAATGTGTGCTCTCGACGGATAATCCGGATAAAATACTCACTTTATCCGGAAATATATGTTTGCTCCAATAAAACATCGTCGTCACGCATCTTTTCCGCCAATGACCGCGCTTTAAATATTTCTACCAAGAAACTCCCCCTCTTTTGTCGCCGGCCGCCTCCCAGTCCTTTCACTTGCGAACTCTCCGCTTGGTGGTGAAAGCGCACGGTGTGGAGCGAGTCAGTGCAGAGTGTTGGTCAGGGAAAGCCTTGCCCCGCATTCGGACCCCCCCCCCCCCCCTTCAGCCTCTACTAGGCCCTAAGCAGCAGAGGGCAGAGCGACAGCCAAGCAGCCATGTCGTCCACGCAGTTCTCGTACTCGAGCGCGCGCCTGCGCCGCGTCAAGTTCCTGCAGTTCGGCGTGTTCAGCCCCGAGGAGATCCGAGCCATGTCCGTGACCAAGCAGACGAAGGTCAACGACCGCATCATCCCCGACGGCATCTCGCGCCCGGAGACGTACCTCAACGGACACCCCGTCATCGGCGGCATCGGAGACCCGCGCATGGGCACGTGCGACTTCCGTGCGCGCTGCAAGACTTGCGATTGTACGTGGCGGATACTGAAGCCAAGATAGATAGCGGGAGGAGGAGAAGGGCATCCCTCCCTNCCCCCGCCCCCCCCCCCCCCCCTCTCTCTCGAAGGGACATGCATATCTTTAGTATACTCGTGCTGATGCTGGTTTGTTGTTCTGGTGGCTGCGCGCAGGCACGTACAGCGGAAGCGGCGGCAAGGTGAACGACTGTCCCGGCCACTTCGGCCACATCGAGATGGCCCGCCCCATGTACCACATGGGCTTCATCAAGGAGGTGCTCAAGATCCTGCGCTCCGTGTGCTTCCACTGCTCCAAAGTGCTGAGCGACGAGCGCGACCACCGCTTCCGGTCGGCCATGAAGATCAAGAACGGCAAGCGCCGACTCAAGGCTGTGTACGAGATCTGCAGCAACAAGAGTATGTGCGAGTACGGTGAGGAGGCCGACATGGAGAAGATGCGCGAGGACCTCAACATCGGCCTGCAGGGAGGACTGGACGACAAGTCCAAGCCCAAGGAGGGCGGCCACGGAGGCTGTGGTGGGCTCCAGCCCAAGTACCGCAAGCAGGGCATCAAATTGATGGTAGAGTTCCCCGAGCAGATGGAGGACGTGCCCGGATCGGGCGATCGCAAGCAGAACCTGCCCGCGGCGAAGGTCCTGTCGATCTTCAAGAACATCTCGGACGAGGATTGCTTCTCCCTTGGACTGAACCCGCGTTGGGCTCGTCCTGATTGGCTTATCATGACTCTCATGCCGGTGCCGCCCCCGCACGTTCGTCCTTCTGTGGCTATTGACGGTATGGCACGAGGTGAGGATGACCTAACGCACAACCTGGCTTCTATCGTGAAGGCGAACCTGGCACTGCTTAACTGTGTACGCAAGGGTGAACCTTCGCATATTATCGAGCAGTTCGAACAACTGTTGCAATTCCATTTGGCGACGTTCCTGAACAACGAGCAGCCTGGCCTCCCGCAAGCTCAGCAGCGTTCCGGAAAGCCACTGAAGACGCTGCGGCAGCGTCTGCGTGGTAAAGAAGGTCGTATTCGTGGTAACCTGATGGGCAAGCGTGTGGATTTCTCGGCACGTACGGTCATTACTGCTGACCCCAACATTGATATCGATCAAGTCGGTGTCCCCCGTTCGATTGCGATGAACCTTACTGTGCCGGAACGCGTGACGCCGTTCAATATGAACTACATGCACCAGCTCATAGCAAATGGCCCGCTGGAACATCCTGGCGCGAAGTACATTATCCGCGAGGATGGCAACCGTATTGATTTGCGCTACATCAAGAACAAATCGGATCTCGCGCTGAAGTGCGGATGGATCGTGGAGCGGCATCTTCGTGACGATGATTTGGTGCTGTTCAACCGTCAACCGTCGTTGCACAAAATGTCCATTATGTCGCACCGCGTGAAGGTGTTCGACTGGTCGACGTTCCGTCTAAACCTGTCAGTGACGTCTCCGTACAATGCCGATTTCGATGGTGATGAGATGAACTTGCACGTGCCGCAGTCCATGACTGCTCGTGCCGATGCGCAGGAACTGATGATGGTGCACAAGGTGATTATCACCCCGCAGAGCAACCGTCCCGTCATGGGTATTGTGCAGGATTCTCTGCTGGGTGCGCAGAAGTTCACCAAGCGAGACATCTTCGTGACAAAGGATTGGGTTATGAACCTGCTGATGTGGGTTTCCAACTGGGATGGCAAGGTTCCAACTCCAGCCATTCTGGTGCCGAAGAAGGGAGAACTGGGCAAGTACACTCCGATTTGGACAGGCAAGCAGATTTTCTCCACGATTATTCCGGCGATTAATTTCACCGGATTTTCGTCCACTCACAAGAGCAGCGAAAAGTTCTCCGACCTGTCTCCTATCGATTCTCGCGTGATTATCCAACAGGGTGAGCTGTTGGCTGGTATCGTTGACAAGAAGATCATTGGTTCATCGGCCGGCGGTTTGGTTCACATCACAACGCTTGAGAAGGGTCCCGATGAGACGAAGCGTCTCCTTGGTGCCATTCAGCAGTTGGTGAATGGCTGGTTGGTTGGCCGCAGCTTCACTGTCGGTGTGAGTGACACGATTGCCGATGTGTCTACGCTGAAGACTATTGTGGATATTATTACGCAAGCTAAGGTGCAAGTGCACGATTTGGTGGTGCGTGGACAAAAGGGAAAGCTGGAAACCCAGCCTGGCCGAACCATGGTTGAGTCATTCGAAGGTCTAGTCAATATTGTGTTGAACACTGCTCGTGACCAGGCCGGTCGCGAGGCCCAGGGCAGTCTGGATGAGACAAACAACATTAAGGCTACGGTGACGTCCGGTTCCAAGGGTTCGTTCATTAATATTTCGCAGATTATTGCTTGTGTGGGTCAGCAGAATGTTGAAGGTAAGCGTATCCCGTATGGTTTCAACCATCGCACGCTGCCTCACTACGGGAAGGATGATCTGGGTCCCGAGAGTCGTGGTTTCGTGGAGAACTCGTACCTTAAGGGTTTGACGCCACAGGAGTTCTTCTTCCACGCTATGGGTGGTCGTGAAGGTCTTATTGATACAGCAGTTAAGACGGCCGAAACTGGTTACATTCAGCGCCGGCTTGTGAAGGCAATGGAGTCGGTTATGACGCGATACGATGGCACAGTCCGTAACGCACAGGGCGAAATTATTCAGTTCCTGTACGGTGAGGACGGTATGGATGCTGTTTGGGTCGAGAAACAGAGATTCGAGTCGCACAAGCTGAACAAGGTTCAGTTTGAGAAGAAGTATGTCTTCGATCCATCCGACGAAGACCTTGGCTGCGTGCCGAACTGCCCCGACCAGCTTTACCTCGAGCCAGACATCATTAAGGATATCCGGACGAACCAGCGGACACAGCAGCTTTTGCGAGAGGAGCTGGCACAGCTACAAAAGGACCGTGTGAACCTGCGTGTCATTTTGGCAAGTCGTGGCCAGGGACAGGAGTCCGATAACGCTGCCCAGATTCCTGTGAATATTCGGCGTCTGGTGGAGAATGCACAGCAGTTGTTCAGCATCGACATGCGGAAACCCTCGAGCCTTCACCCATCCCGCATTATCGAGGGAGTGCATGAACTGTGCAAGAAGATCATTGTTGTGCAGGGTGAAGACCGATTGAGTATTGAGGCCCAGGAAAATGCCACACTGTTCTTCCAGATTCTATTACGGTCAACGCTTGCGTCGAAGTCCGTCACGCTTGAGCACCGCCTGACGGAGACTGCGTTTGAATGGCTCATGGGTGAAATTGAGTCCAAATTTACGAGCGCGTTGGTGTCCGCTGGTGAAATGGCAGGTGTTGTGGGTGCCCAGTCAATTGGTGAGCCGGCGACGCAGATGACGCTGAACACATTCCACTACGCCGGTGTGTCTGCTAAGAATGTGACACTTGGTGTGCCCCGCCTGAAAGAAATTATGAACATCGCTAAGGACGTGCGGACTCCGTCTCTGCGTATCTTCTTGACGCCTGATTGCGCGCACGATGCCGATAAGGCCAAATTTATTCAGTCGCAACTCGAGTACACTACGCTGGCTGACGTGACCGCGAACACTTCCATCTACTATGATCCCGACCCGATGAATACTGTGGTGGAGGAGGATCAGGAGTTTGTGGCTTCGTACTACGAAATGCCCGATGAAGACACGCCGATCGCTCGTTCCCCATGGCTTCTGCGTATCGAGCTGAACCCGAAGATGATGGCAGATAAAAAACTGACGATGGGTGAAATCGCTGCGCAGGTGGAAGCAGAGTACGGCCAGGATCTCTCGTGCATCTTCACGGATGATAACGCTGATCGTCTGGTACTTCGTATCCGTATTATGAGCGACGAAGAGGAGAAGCTGCAGCGCTCGGGTGAGTCTACCGTTGGACAGGAAGACGACACGTTCCTGAAGCGTGTCGAGCACAACATGCTCACCCAGATGAAGCTGCGTGGCATTGAGGGTGTGAAGAAGGTGTACATTCGTGAAGGCCCGTCGACCCACTGGTTCGACGACGTTGGTTTCAAGATGATGAACGAGTGGATGCTGGATACGGATGGTACGAACCTTCTTGATGTGATGTGCTACCCGCAGGTCGACTCCACCCGAACGATTTCCAACGATATCGTTGAAATCATCCAGGTGCTGGGTATTGAGGCTGTTCGTCGCGCGCTGCTGAATGAAATCCGACAGGTCATTTCTTTCGATGGTGCATATGTGAACTACCGGCATTTGGCTTGCCTGTGTGATGTGATGACGTTCCGTGGTCACCTCATGGCCATCACGCGCCATGGTATCAACCGCGATGACTCGGGTCCGCTTGTTCGTTGCTCGTTTGAGGAGACGGTGGAAATTCTGATGGATGCAGCAATGTTCTCGGAGGGAGACCCATTAACGGGCGTGTCGGAGAACGTCATGCTTGGTCAGTTGGCTCCTCTCGGTACGGGTATCATGGACTTGGTGCTTGACGCGAAGAAGCTCGCGAACGCTATTGAATACGAGGCGTCCGAGATTCAACAGGTGATGCAGGGTCTTGACAACGAATGGAGGAGTCCGGACCAGGGCCCGGGCACGCCGATGGCGACTCCGTTTGCATCGACGCCCGGATTCTCAGCATCGTCGCCATTCAGTCCTGGCGGTGGTTCGTTCTCACCGGCGGCTGGTGCTTTTTCGCCCATGGCAAGCCCGGCTTCTCCTGGTTTCATGGCGGCGTCACCTGCGCACAGCCCTGCGTCTCCATTGAACCCGACGTCACCTGCATACAGTCCGATGTCGCCGGCGTACAGCCCGACGTCTCCGGCTTACTCGCCAACGTCGCCTGCCTACAGCCCGACATCTCCTGCCTACAGCCCGACATCACCTGCGTATTCACCAACATCGCCAGCCTACAGCCCGACATCGCCAGCATATTCGCCGACGTCGCCAGCCTACAGCCCCACGTCGCCAGCGTACTCGCCGACGTCTCCGGCCTACAGCCCGACTTCTCCGGCTTACAGCCCTACGTCTCCTGCCTACTCGCCGACTTCCCCGGCTTACAGTCCGACGTCTCCGGCATACTCGCCGACGTCGCCTGCTTACAGCCCAACGTCGCCCGCGTACAGTCCGACTTCGCCTGCATATTCGCCGACGTCCCCTGCTTACAGTCCGACATCGCCGGCGTACAGTCCGACCAGTCCGGCTTACAGCCCCACTTCTCCGGCCTACACGCCTGCATATTCGCCGACGTCTCCGGCGTACAGCCCGACATCACCGGCATATTCGCCGACGTCGCCTGCTTACTCGCCAACATCGCCAGCGTATTCGCCGACGTCGCCTGCGTACTCACCGACTTCACCGGCGTACAGTCCGACGTCCCCAGCTTACTCGCCGACCTCTCCAGCGTACAGCCCGACGTCGCCTAGCTACAGTCCTGCCTCTCCTGAGTACAACCCGACGGAGGGCTACAACCCGACTGCGAGCGGCTACAGCCCGACGGATGCCGATGAGAAGAAGGAGGAAGAGGATTCTAAGTAAGCATGTTGAGCGCGCGAGTGTGCTAGAAGGCGAGCGAGGATGTGCATTACGAAGAGTGCGGAGAGTACCGGTAGCAAGCGAGTCGTAGCTGTGGTGTAAGGCGTGGGTGGATCCACGGAGAGAGGTGCGAGTGGCAGCGCACGCGTTCGTCTGCTTGTCCTGCATCTGTATATCGAGCAACGCCGTCGATAACGATAAAACAAAACAAAAACACAGCATTGACACTTTTGTTTTGGCTTTGTCACGGACTGCGGCCTTGCCTTCTTCAGCACTAAAGTCTCTACCTAGCAAGCTGGTTGACTACTCGCTCAGAGCAATGAGGGCCATGAGCCCAATTCCCGCACACATGGCGGCGGCCTCCTTGAGCGACTGCGCAAGGGAGCAGTCTTCCAGCAGTTCCGGCATGACGCTGGTACATGCGATGTAGATGAAGCCGCCAGCGGTGAACGGGGAGATCCACACAGAGCTCGAGTCTCCAGCACCTTCCATCAACAGGCCGATGACCGTGCCAATTATAGCTCCAATGGCTGTTAGCAGTTGGGTGAGCATAGCTTCGCGCCGCGTGAAACCGGACTGGATGAGGATAGCAAAATCGCCGATCTCGTGCGGCAGCTCGTGCAGCAGCATGGCCACCGTCGTGGTCCACCCCGTGCCACGCAGGAAGGTGGCGCCGATAGCCAGACCGTCCGTGAAGTTGTGCGAGAAGTCCGCCGCCAAGTTGAGATAGCCTGCAGCCGCAATGGGCTTCTTCCCGGGCTCCGCGGAGACCATCGGCTCGTCCTGAGGCACATCGGCGTCGTCCTTGCCCTCCTTGAACACGGCGCGCTTCCTCGCCGTCGTAGACTTGCCCGACACCGGAGACGCCGCTCCATCCTGCACCGACGCCGACGGGTGAGCGTGTCCATGGGAGTGTCCATGGCCGCCGCCAGTCTGGGCCCGCACGAATTTCTCCAGCATGAGGAACGAGAGCATGCCGGCGAGCGTCCAAAGCCACACATAGAGATCCGCCATGGAGTGGGAATGGCCCTCATGGTCGTGGTCGTGCCCTGCGTGGTCGTGGTCGTGCCCTGCGTGGTCGTGGTCGTGATCGTGAGTCGCCCCCTCGGGCAGCGAGTGCGGCAGCAGATGCAGCAGCGCGTCGCCTAGCAGTCCGCCGGCCGCGAAGCTCAGGAAGACGCGCAGTAGCGGCTGCTGCTTCTCCTGGCTGCCGACGCCCAGTGGCACCACGAGCAGAACCAGCACGGGCGCGGCGCCCACGAGAGCAGTGGCGAACAGCGCCTGGCCCCAGATAATGGGCGAGAACCGCCCGACCTTGGGCGTGGCGACGGGCTGCTGGTCCTCATGGTCGTGGTCGTGGTCGTGGTCGTGGTCGTGATGGGCGTGGCCGCCGTGCTGGGCGTTGGCGCGGACGGTCTCAGCCTCGTGGCGCTCTTGGCCTCGCACAGCGGGCGTCGCGGGCTCGGCGGCATCGTGGGCGGTCGAGAGGAGCGCGGCACTCAGCAGGGCGGCGGCCAGCAGCAGCAGCAGACGGAGACGCGCTTGACCCCCCATGGAGCACAGCAGGAATCAGCAGATGAAGCCCACGCGTGCTCGAGTGCGGGATTGGATGAAATGTGGATCGCGAGTGGCCCAATCGGAAGTGGCTACTTCCACCATGATGAGCTCCGCAACAATTTAGTAAGATCCGGTCGCCGGGGGCGACACCACCAACAGCTAAGACACCAAGAAGCCTTGGCGTTTCGGTAGTTGCGAGGCGTCGAGCGTTCGGTCGCTCACGGTGACCGCAACTTTAGCACGAGGCGTTGTACACCTCGCGCTAGTCCAGGGCGCCGTTCACAGGCCGCTGCTGCTTTGCCTGTTGCGGCGGTCTGGCCTCTGTTGAGCCCCGCTGTCACGGTGAGCTTGGCGCATTGCGTCGGCGGTTCTGCTTGGCGATACATGTACATGTATTAATACATACTGCTGCAGACGAACGCGAGCTGCAGACGAACGCGCGGCCTGCAGCACATCCGCAACGTGGCCATCGCATGTGACCAGGCTGGCCGACTTGAGGAGGGAGCTCCAGCAATACCGTACGCTCGGCACAGCGCAGCGGCTTGCCAAGACGAGCGGGGTCGGAGTCTCTCCGCGCACTCATTGCCGAGCGCAGACTCGGCTCCTGCGCGCAATGCAGCGAAGGGGCAGTGCACACGATTTGGGGCGCGTCACGGCTGTTTGCCACTGACAGGACCGTGTCACCGGGACGTGTATCGCTGGCAGCGATACACGTCGCCTTGCCTCGGTTGTTGCCCCGCTTGGTCCATGACCCGATTGCATGAACGGCGCTGGCACAGCCAGTGGCACTGCCAGTTGCAGCGGCGGCGCCTCCGCGACGACAGCGGCGAAGCTGGCTGCCGAGTGCTCGAGAGCTCCTTGCACGCAGCAGCCAGCCAAGGTTCGTTGGGGACACTCTGCGAGCCGCAAAGCATTGCACGCGGTTTAACGCCGCGCGTCCGGTCTCACCACACACCCGCGCAGCGCGTCGTTTCAGTTGCCCCAGCAGCAGCAGCACCTCGACCCCCTCGCGCTGGCATCGCAGTCTGCAGCAGCGCTGTCGGCGGCAACAGCTTCCGCCGCCGCCGCCTACGTCTCCGCTCGGATTTGGCCGGGGGCCCTCGGGATGCGCCTCCCACGATCCCCGCGATAGACGGTTCCGACGCCGTCGCGGGTCTATGGATCGAACGCTGGCGCTCGTGATGCTGGGTGTCGAGGCGATGCCTGCAGCTCCGGCATCGGGGCGCTCAAAGTATTTCGCGCAGCGCCGGCCAAGTCACAGACATCCGGTTCGCTTCACCTCGGGCGGCGTGGCCGGTCCAGCAGCTCGGCGACGAATTGGTCCCCAGCGACGTACCCATCTTCGCCAGCTGGCTGCCACTCACCATCAGGCCGCGCGCGGCCTGCTCGGATCCGATCATCATTTCTCGTTTGACCGCGTCGCGCACGGGACCCGCGTGAGTCAACAACTCGCAGTTCAACGCCGCCGCCATGATGTCGCTGCTCGCCCAGCCGCTCTCGCCGCGCACCAGCAGCTCGCTGGTCTTCGGCTTCTACGAAGGCGCCGCCGCGCCACAGACGCCCGCCGCCAAGGACCGGCCGTTCGAGTGCGAGGAGCCCGGCTGCGGCCGCCGCTTCAACCGCAAGTTCACGCTCAGCGAGCACCGCAAGACGCACACGGGCGAGAAACCGTACGTGTGCCCGCTGGCCGAGTGCAGCCGGCGCTTCAGCACGTCGGGCAACCTGGCGCGCCACAAGCGCCTGCACGCGTCGCTCAAGCCCTTCGAGTGCGACATCAACGGCTGCAAGCGCTCGTTCCCCAGCCAGGAGAAGCTCGACCACCACGTCAAGATCCACACCGGCCGGAGGACGCACGTGTGCCGCGTGCCGGGCTGCACCAAGACCTTCAGCACGGCCGGCAACCTCACGCGCCACATCAAGAACCGCCACCCGGAGCTCATCCGGAGCACCTTCCCGACATATCCGTACGTCGGGGCCAGTTCCGTGCACCGGCCAGTGCCGTCGCCGCACCTCATGCCGGCAGACCACACTACTGTACCCTCTCCTCACATGATCCCGGCCGTCGAGCCGATGGCCAAGCTGGAGCCGGTGCCGCCGGTGTTCTCGCCCGACTCGGTGGAGCTGTCATCGTTCCAGGACGAGCTGTCGGCCTTCCAGATGGCCTGCGACCCGCCCGAGCAGCCTTTCATCGCACGCCCTCCGCGGGGTATGGCCCCCCCTACTGTGGCTGACTCGGTGGTGGAATCTGCGGTGAGCGACATCGCCCGCTGCAGCATGAGCGTGCTAGACGAGGTGATCGAGTTCGAGCTCACCAAGAACGTCTGAGCGAGTGGTGTAGGCTATTGAGTATTCCCCGTATATTGATACTAGTACATGTAGACTTTGATCCTCAAACCACCGCGAGTCCTCTTATGCTGGCTAACGCCGTCGCTGTCGCTGCCCCGCATTCGTGCTCGTACGGCGTCCAAAGCGGCAAGGCGACCGAGCGATCAACCGCGCGACCAACCGATAGGCCGCGTGCGTCCACTTCAACCACAACGCAGCGCGGGGCCCGCGCTCTGGCACGTGTAGCGGACACCGCCGGTATGGCATGGACTGGTACAGGCCGTACTGCAACGTACCTGCGCGAACTGCAAGGGCGTGGGAACGATCAAATCGAAGACAAGCTCTTTCTGCGCAGGTGGTGTCCTGCTCTTTTCCTCGACTTCAAGTTGCCCCTGAAGCTCAGGAGTGTATTGGAGGTGCCCCCCAAGCTCTTGCACCAGAATCCAGACACGTAATACATGCACGGGCAAGTGGTTGCTGCAGCTGTTGACGCGGGAGGCGAGCGGCGTCGGCGTGAGCTCGTCTCGTCTCTTTAAGATCGATCGGAGCTGAATCGGAGTCTGACCCACAACACTAGCGCCGCAGCGTCGAGCGCGAGATACTTTTTCTGGCTTGCCAGCGAGCGCGTGCCAAAGCCTGACGTCACGCAGGACAGGTGCGTCGAGGGCGGTGACAAGTTCAACTTCATGGCGTCGTGCGCTGGAATCTCGCTTGGAGTCCGCGGCTCGGCCCGAATCATGTTAAACGAACGTGGCGAGCGCGAGAACAGGTGCAGGTGTACGAGAGGGAGGGCTGCTTCTGCTGCGCGAGAGCCTCTGGCTTCCGGACCGGAAGTTCCGGTGCGAAGTTGAACGGACGGGCTAGTTGCAAATCCTGCTCGCCCGAACTTCAAACTGACAGGCTGTGGCCGTCGGAGCACTATTACGGCAGGCACACCAGCCGATGGAACCGATGGAGTAACGCTGCCAGCAGCGTGACGTGTGTATCTCACGACAGCCTTCGTTTCGAGGTGTCGGAGATGACCTAAACTGCCGCCGAAGCTGGTACATACCGTATACCGACCGAGCGGCATTCGCTTCACCTTCGCCGGCTCCGTCCATTCTGTGCTGGTGTTTACCTCGCGGCGTCATCCACCCGAGCTGGTAAAAGAGCTGCGAGCGTCGCTGCATTGCAGGCTTCTGCCATCACGCGAATAGTCTCCCTCGGAGGAGGCGTTAGGCGTCGAGCTTCGCTCCAAGCTCAAGAGTTATCCAAGTTGCAGTGCGAGCTCCCGGAACGCCTGGTCACATGCGAGACAAACCGAGCGAGCGCGTCTCGGATGTGCTGCACTGCACGGTGCCAAGCAGACTTGCCTGGACCTCGCAATTTTTTCTCGCAGCGAGGCGAAGCACTGACACACGGTTCAGTCGGGTTTTGAGCGGGGAAAGGGACAAAGGCTTCGCCCGGAACGGAGGCGTGAACGGCACTCGCCGGTCCCCGACAAGGATCCCTGACGCAATACGCTGCCTCCCAAGCAGACGCGAGCTCGCTGGTACCCTGTGTGTGATGCTGTTGTGCAGCACATTAGTCCGACCTAGCGTCGCCACCACCACCATCCGATGTACCGCGCGCGCCGACCTTCAGAAGTCGCCACTAAGTCGCTTGATCGTCGCGATTTGTGCCGCTGTGCCCATCAGCGCTGCGTTAATGGGGCTGCGTTAATATGTGCCACGTTATCCTAAATGCACGGCGGCGGTGAGGGTGCTCGGGGTGATGTCGAGCTCATAGACACTTCGTGAACGCGCGCCAGGCAAGTTGCGTGAGTATGTGATATCTTTGGGGGGGGGGGTCTCGAGTTCCATGTACATGTTCGCAGTGTGACGATTCGGGCGGGCTAATAGTCGGGCTGTGCGAGAACGGAAGGGAGCTCTAGGCGCCTAGTCCAAGCAAGCGGCGGTGTGGCAAATGTTGGTCAGCGAGGATCATCTGCACCGGTGTCGGTGCGCGCCGCAGCGACGAGCCTGGGTGTTGCGAGGCACTGTCCTTTCATACCCGGTTTTGGCAGTTGCTTGTTGTAGCCGAAGCGAANTGCAATCTTATAATCTTAGGCTACTCCAAGCTGTGGAAACGTTTGAATATACATGTAGTTTTGTTTTGATCTATGTACATGTACTATCGTTTGAACATGAATGAAGTCGCTTTCAGCGACCAGTAGACTAGTACTAACAAGAATAAGTTTAATGTACTAGTTATATTAATACCAGCAACGGCATGCAAGCATGATCTGAGGGGCTGAATGGCATGGTTTTCGCCAGGAAATGCATAGCTGTTGGTTAATTGGCTACATGCATATCAAGAAGGCTTGCTTATAAAGTAAAATCTGCCGGGGTATCATGGTATCCCAAATCGGAAAAAACTGTTGGCAAAATCTGGATCACCGTAGTACGTTGTCGGTCTCCAAGACTCCTTGAATAGAGACAAACGCACCTTGCACCACAGCTTGGTTCGCTCGTCCACCGACGACTATTAATATAAATACATGTACTTCTTCTAAAAAGGCGGAGCGACCGCAGTTTGCTCAAATTGAGCAGCTCAATCACG
>LGTU01001142.1:0-12547 GCA_001314425.1 Phytophthora pluvialis | reverse complement strand
AAATTTCAGCTCAATTGGAGAAGGTGCTATTTAATTGAGCGACTTCGTTCAGAGGAATTAGCACTTTTTGTGTCGCTTCGTGGCGAGAATCATTGTTAAAATGCGATTTCATACCGATTTGGTCATTTACCCCGCCCGAATCGAATTGGGTTAGTCGCCCTCTGCTTAACGTGGGCTCGGTGTCGATGAGATTAGGGACCATCGCGGGAGATTCCCCCTGGAATTTTTGGCCTGACGAAGAGCGGCATGCTGCATTGCTGCCAGCGAGGAACGCCGCGGCAGGCAGAGGGGAGCTTACCCGTAGACGACGGTGCTCGACTTGACAACGCTGGGGCCGTCACGACAACTAGGACGACAGGTGGTTACTCACGATGAACAAGATGTGCGCTGCAGCGCGAAGCTTCCTGGCGCGCAGGGGGTGTTCGCGGACAGCAGACGACGGGTGCCATCACAGCAACGTTGGTTAGTGGGACGCGGATGAACCACGTGATCTCGCGACTAACCAGATGTGCGCGTCTTGCTGGTTGTCGCCACGACCGGCGGAGACCAATTCAATGCTGGCTGTCCTCCAAAAGCACTCCTCCTTGCTACACACAACTCGGCTTGAGTCACCGACTGTGGAAGACTTCATACTTGAACACTAACAGCATACATTGATCTTTTATCGCTTTCGTGGGTTACGCTACGCTACCAAACATGGGCCTCCCATAAACGTCTTCGCCTAATTGTATGGCGACACCGTGCCGACGCTGGTCGTGCCCTGGACAGTGCTAAAGTCGAAGTTCGTCTGCGAGCCCGCGCCCTGGGTCGCATCTCCACTTCCAGCGACGTCGAACGAACCGCAGTCCGACTTACTGCCGGCAACGTCAAAGGAGCCACAGTCCGATGCGGAGCCGCCAGCAACGTCGTACGAGCCACAGTCGGACGCGTCCGTGGTAGGCGCAGTAGTGGCCGAGGGCGTCGACGGAGCGGTGGTAGCAGAAGGCGTCGAGGGAGCGGTGGTCTGCGACGGGGTCGAGGGAGCAGTAGTCTGCGAAGGAGTAGAGGGGGCAGTGGTCTACGAAGGGGTCGCAGACGTAGAGCTTCCCGAGGACGAGGACGCGGTGATCGCCGGGGCCTCAGTGGTGGTTGGGGTGGAAGGGGTGTCGGCCGACGCGCTGGACGTGCTGTTGGACTGCGCCGTGGACTTGGAGCTGCCCACAGCGAACTTAGACGTAGCACCGGAAGACGTGGTCTTCGCAAGCGGAGCGCAGTTCACGTACACCTGCCAAGTGGACGAGTGCATGGCCATCCAGTAGGAGGTGAGCGTGCTGGCACCCATGCACGCGTCGCGGTCGAACGGCAACTGAGCCGGAGCCGTCGTGAATTTGGCGGGGCAGTCGTCGTCCTGGAACGTGCGAACATCGTCGCACCACACCTCGCAGGGGCCTTCGTGCGAAGCCGTGAAGCCTTCCGAGTCTGAGTGCGACCACTCCACGGTGGCCTTGGGCATGGACTGCACTGCCTCCTTTGGGTCACAGGAACCGCACGTAAGCGTAGCTCCGGTCACGGAGATTTTGGCCTTGTCGGTGACGAACTCCTTGAGAGAAGTGTACTTGCTAGATCCAAATGCCTTGGTGTACGCGGCCACGTTGTCCTTCGGGGCCCCGTTGAAGGTGCCGCTGAGACCCGAGGCCGAAGACTCGATGGTGGCGATGTACTGCGTCGGATCTCCTGCCTGGGCGGTGAACGTCACCTTCGGGTCGGTCATGTAGCCGTGGCCATTGACGACGCTGGCGATCAGGGCCGACGCTAGCAAACACTTGAACTGGACCTGCATGTTTTTCTTTAGAAGCTCAAACAGCGATGCGAGACGAGGAACATTGAGGAATGAGTGGTCCAAGTGTTTGAGCGCGCCCGCTTCGAACAACCAAAACGAGGAGGCCACTGTGGACTGTGCACTGCAAATCTTGCTTATAATAGTTCGAGCCCCTTTACCGTCCAGCCTTTCCCCCGTAGTATCCATAATATGGATTCCCTGTACACACGTTGCGGAGACCCTGCTCTTCAAAGGAAAGATGTGAGGTCCTACGGATCATATTCAGCGATCGGAGCCTGCACCACTGCAACGCTGCGAGTCTTTGCAAAGCTTAGGGATCTGCTGACCGCGAAGAGGACATCTTCCGGAGCGCCACCATGTTGACACCGGCTTAACAGTGCGTGGGCCTGACGAATCGAAAGACACGGGCTACGGGACGCTGTTGTCTTTCGGTGGTGTCGGCGCACTCCCAAAACAAGTACTGTACTTTAGCTCGGTGTGCCACGCCTTCGCAGCACATGTATAGATATTCAGCAATCCTAACCGAGGAATTCCGAAGTCTTGACGTAGTACATGTACATGTACCGCAATCAAGCGGAAGGTAATCTTGAATAAAGTCTCTACTTCTGGTCAAAATTTGGATGCTGATCTTACCAAAGAATACGTACTTATAGTGACAAAATATAGTAACGTTGGAGTCTGTGTCAGTTCAGGTTGTTCAGGTTGTACAGCTGGTTGGGGGAAACCATCTTTGGGATCTGCTCGCGGCCGGGCTCGATACAAACGTCGAATGCAGAGCAGAGGACCAGGGGATTGTGAGACGTGGGAACCCGCATAAACCAGACCAGTTTGAAGCCGCCTCCATGATGTGCACAAACACGTACAGTATGTACGAGCACTGCGACGTAGCGCCAAGATGATAGAAGTGGCTATTATAGACGTTGATTGCACTTGTACTGCCAACGAAATGTCTGTAGGAGGCACGCCGCTGGTGCCACCAGCGCTCCAGATGATAATACGCCCGCCCCACGCGACAGCCCACGACCAGGTTGAGTGAGGCCTGGCAAAGCGCGACCCCTTTCAAGAAGCTTGTGCATGTACACCGCGTGATACCAGGGGTATTACGCAGTTTCCAGGATCGGTAGTCAGGATCGTGCACAACAGCAGATTGGAGTTTGCTTCTTCGCGCTCAGCAACTGCTGCAGCTTAAGCTGGCCAAGCTGGCCCGGCGGAATCGTGCGTGGCAACGGTAAAAGCCCCGCTGGTGAACTTTGACTGTCCCCTTACCGTCTTTGATTCAGCGGCACGAAATGAGCGACGGAGCGGTGTTGCACTACAGTGCGCGCTGCCATGATAACCCCAGGATCTGTCCAGGAACTCCCGCACTCGCGTAAAGCATCGGCTCTCACAACTCGGAATCCAGAAACCCGCTCGCCCCTTACTTCACGTTTAATGTACCTGGAACCTACCGGTACCTCATTGCTACCCTATTAAAAAGGCACCGTAGTTGGCCCAACTGGCTTGTAGCGCGGACGTGGGTCCCAGTTTTAGGCAACTGGATCCGAGTCTATGAGAAGACGGGGACGTTGGATCGTGCGCAGACAGCTCCAGCAAGCAAATTCAGTGCTGCACACAGACAATGGCTGTATGAGTTCTTTGCGGAACGACCGCTGGGGTACTTGGATGAAGCCCAAGACGCGTTCAAGCTTGCTCACTGCGTCTCGATCTCCAAGTCTTCAGTCTGGCGAATCATTCACGAATGTGGGTTAACTAGAAAAGTACTTGAGCGACGTGCTATGCACATCAAGGAGTGCGATGTGTTTCGCTTTGTGGTGGAGCTGAGTCACATTGACTGGAACCACCACAACCTAGTTTTTCTGGACGAAGTTTCGTTTGATAATCGGAGAATTATGAGGAAGCGCGAGTATGCGCTGAGGGGGAGACAGTAGCTATTCGTGTGGACTTCCAGCGCAAACCCAGGGTGTCGGTATTGACATTCATTGGCGTGAACGGCTTGCTGGACTTCTATGAGTTGGACGGCACGTTCGACCGAGTCGAATTTGTGAAGTGCTGCAAGGATTTTGCGTAAGGTAAATGGTCAATTAGGGGCCGCATGCGAATTAGGGGCCACTCTCATTTGACCAATAATATCCTCTCAATTTGATATTGTCCGATGTAATTGGCCATCTTATAAGATACCATGGGAGATACGTTTTAAATCTCTTAGTGAAACCAAGTCAAAAACATAGCCCCTAATTGGCAGGAGGTCCATTTCGGATGTGTGTTTTTTCAATCTGGCTTGCTGCATTCGTCAGCCCTCACACAAAATTGCCCCAAATATTGCCAATATCCCGCTGTCCATCGGTGCCCTTGCTGCACTCTAGTTTTCAGTGTGTCAATAGCTACAAACTAAAGTTTATGGTGCTATTTTCGGCGGCCCCTAATTGACCATTTACCTTACGCAATAAAGGGAGGTGTTCGCGAGTACCCGGGCTCTCACTCCGTTTTGATTTTGGATGGCGCGTCGATCCACAGACACCCGGAGATCGTGCATTTCCTGCGAAGTATCGGTGTGGTCCCGATATTCCTGCCGGCATACTGCCCATTTTTCAACCCCATCGAATATATGTTCGGGTACATCAAGAAATCATTTCAGCGGCACTACGTCGAAACAAGTGGGCGTGATCTGTTGTCGTTCGTTGTGCAAACATTTCAGCTGTTTGAAGGCTTCAACATGGCACGAGTGTTCGACCATTGCGGCTGGAGAATCCAAGGTCATTTTGATCATACTGGACCAATGTAGAAGGAGAAGCGTCACGTACCTGATACTGATTGTGGTGCATTGCAGCTCGATGAGGATGAAGCAGACTTAGGGTTTTACTCAAAGACGTGTTTCATTGCAG
This sequence comes from Phytophthora pluvialis, assembly GCA_001314425.1. Lineage (NCBI taxonomy): Eukaryota > Oomycota > Peronosporomycetes > Peronosporales > Peronosporaceae > Phytophthora > Phytophthora pluvialis. Next base: position 7,846 of record LGTU01001142.1, on the reverse strand, counting down.
TGCAACTAGGACCTCGTTTGACTTACTCTTGGTGCTCTTCGTCATCTACGTTTACGAGTTGGTCAAGTGGGTCGATGACTTCGTTGTGGTATGTCGGCCAGGAATGCCTCGATAATTAATTTTCGAGAAGCCAACCTGCTCGCTTGAGAGTCCAGGCGCTGCTGCAAGGCATTACAATCCTATGTTAATTGCTCATTGTTTGCGATCGATGCACTGACACAATCCAGCGCCAACTGCGCTGACCGAGTGAGACGTGAGAGCTGGCGGTCGACCTGGCTATCGGCTGGCTTGAGCAAGCGCATAACCTGGTCTGGCGGAGGATCCAAGATGGCGACATCCCAAGTTGATCGGTCAGCGCTTCGCGTAATCTCGTTAGCCCACATTCACGACTCCGTGCCGTGAGCTTGAAATGTTGCATCCCTAATATCTTGTAGTTGAGCAACCACATCACGAAGGCCGGTCTCCGCTGTCGCACCAGAATGATCCACCTCCAGTTGTCGAATGCAGTCTGTCATGAAGTCTGCAACGTCCTTGGTTTTGACAACAGCCATACCGTATTCGTAGATCGGCAGCTTGACCGTTTCCCCACGTCTAGCTGTAACCCACCGATTTCATGCGACGTCCGACTTAGTGCTGCTGACAAGGTGGCGATTCATCTTGAACTGCATAACCATAACCTTGCTCCATGCTGTCGAGGGGGGATGGTCTTCCAGTGTCCATGTGCCGTCCCACTTGACAGCCAGTCCTTTTACCCGACCGCTAAACTGCTGCCACAGTTTTTGCAAGATCTCGTTGAATGAAGACCCATTAGCAGCAAAGTCACGAGTGTTTCTCCTGATACTTCATGTTGTGTGACGGCATTCTTGACGATTGGTTGGGCCAATAGCTGAAGCCGCTGGTGCTGCGCAGATGATGGGGTTGACCCTGAGGGAGCTCGAGACTACTGACGTCTTGGAGGCGTCAACGGTGACGCAGTCCTCGACTGTGTTGTCGATTGCGAGGCGGTACGAGCTTGCTGGTGTCTTGGAGGCGCATCAGGAGATGGAGCACGTGGCGATGGCGTTCGTTTCCACAGTGGGTATGGCGACACTCGCCGCTCTGGAGCTGGCAGTTGAGAACTCTCGTCAACACTCGATGCTGCTGGTGACTCGGTTCTTGAAGGTGCTCTCGATTGCACCACTGTGGACGTGTTCTAGGGCCGCTGTAAGCTAGAGCAACACTGCCTTCTTTGGCCTTGCCTCTGTCAAGCGAGTTTTCGCAGTGTGGTGCACTTCATATATTCTTCCGACAGTTGATATGTGATAAGACTTTGGAGGTGCGGCGACCGGTGGTTGGTTGAGATTATACCCGAAGGCCTCGTTAAGTGTGACGATGGTACCACCGCAATATGGTCATACGATAGATGCTACAGATCTATGCGAGCACGAAAATTCCCGAAGTTCTGCCGTTGCAGTCGATTTCAAATAGCAGAAATCCCGAATGAACTTGCGGTTTTGATTCATATGGAAACGAGATTGATCGGATTGTTCATTACATGCGTGAATTTCTACTCCAAATCCGTTTCCATTCCGGAGCGAACCCTTCTGTCTCCTCCGGGTACCGTAGTAGTAGGAGGCTCCATGTTTTGGCCGATATCGGCGGCACCGTTCGCTGGGCACAGTATTTTTGCCAGTCCATTTCCGTGACTCCACAGTTGCTCCGGTGTTTGACTCAGCGCCGCCTGTTGCCATTGGCTCTTGTCTCCTCTTTCCTTCAGCTGGGTTATTACCTTGTGGAGGGGTCGTGCAAAATCCTTTTTGCTCAGTTGATACGGGATTCTTTTGAGGGCGACTGCGATCCTGTTGTTCGCCACCATCTCCTTGACCGCCCAAGGAAATCTGTGAATCCGTGGGTGGGCCCAAAACACCATTCCCACTCGATGGAGTTGCCTCTTGTGATAGTCCGCTTGTGCCTCCGTCTCTGCCGCCATTGCAGGGATTTCGCCGATCACCCTCCATTGAACCCCGTTCTCCATTTGGTGTAGCTGGACTGTCGGTACCAGGATATTTGCCTGCTGTTGAGGTAGGCCGGATATTTTTCCTGGTTCAACTAGCTGAGGTCAGTGGATATGCGTGACTTCTCCACCAGATCCAATACCTATCTTACCAACCCCAAAGTGCAACACCTCAAGGTACCCAGAAGGTTGCTTCCTGCTTCTGCAGGTCAAGTTCCTGGACAACTGCTGGTTTTGTCGATATTGAGGGCGTTATTGTTGTGCTTTTACCTCATGGGGTCTGGAATCGGAAGGAATGTCTACGATCTGTATCGATCTTACCGTACGGCAAGCACTTCTATTGTCTGCCACCCTCTCCCATGCTATGTCTGCCTGTAAAATCGGTTTGTAGAAATGTGTCGTCGACATACACTGTGTATGATACACACGCGAATCGTAGCGCGGTTCAAGGGATTTCAGAGCAAGCACCCCAACATCTCACTAGTCCTTTGTTTTACTTAAGGTTTGTAAGGGCCCGGACCCACCAATATCCTGAACAAACCCCAAGGATGCCCTACGCGAGCCAGCTGCATTCTCAAGTGCCGTTATATTTTTGTGGTCATTGCCTGTACCTCAAGGAAAAGCACCGGGAGTTTGAGTGTCAAGCATAAGCTGCAGGTGTACCGATTGAGGATCAGCTTCTGAGCATAGGGTATTATAGAACCCTACTAACATGTAAGTACAAGGTATAATGTATTCGGATACAAGATATACACTGTAAACTGTTGCAATCCAGAAAAACGAAAGCCTCTGGCTGGTACACGTTGCGTTACACAAATGCTACTTGACATTCTGGAGGTGCGAGAGAGGAGTCACGATAGCATTCGCTCGTCGTACATGTCGTGCTCGCTTTACGCTGCTGCGACGTACAGTACAATTATTCCGTTCATAAACCACAACGTACTAACAATTTGCCCGGTACAATACCACCCGCATTCTGACTTGTCCAGTTTTCGTAGTCGCAGTCACGTTGCACAGGTCTTGATCGGTGTAAAGAACGTTTGCCGATCCAAGTCCCGCTCCGGAATCTGTTCTGTCCGCGCCCAAAAGCTTTACTACTGTATAATAGGACTCAGAGCCGCGCTTTTGCTGGAGGTCGAGATAGATAGTAGCAAAATTGCAGGTTCCATTATGCTGGCGTGCAGGTATTATGAGTGTACATGTATCCAGGAGAAACAATGAGCGGCTCTGCACCATCTTGCAGGAAACGTAAAGGGAGGCATCGTGTTCAACTTGAACGGCTTGGGATGTGCCAGTGATGCTCTTTTAATCTGCACTGTAGTCTCCCGAACTTTGGCTGTTCGAAGCGGTCGCGCTCGGCCACTGTGGCCACTCATTCGCCAATTTACTTCGTCTCGAATTTGTTGTTCGCGTCTGGAAAAGAGAATGATCTCCCCCTTCAAGTGCCTGCTGGCCACGGCCCTGGCCGCAACGGTTGTTAATGGCCACGGCTACATGGCCAAACCTGCTGCCACCTTTAGTGCTGAGGCAGGCGACAAAATGCAGTTCATTGCGACTATCGACTCTTCCACTTCGGGATTGAAGGGCTCCTTTAGCACCTCACCAGCGGAGAACGTGGCATCATTCACCAAGGCTGTTGCGTCCAGCAAGTACAAGTCTTTGAAAGCGCTCATCGACGACAAGGCCAAGGTCACCGTTTCTGGTGCTACCCTCACCTGTGGTTCAGCCGATCCGGCCGCGACTGCACAGGCGCTGCCCGCCACCGTGGAGTGGTCGCACTCGGACTCGGAAGGCTTTACGGCTTCGCACGAAGGCCCGTGTGAGGTCTGGTGCGATGATGTGCGCGCGTTCAAGGATGAGAACTGCGCTGCTCACTTCACCACCGCTCCGGCTCAGCTTCCGTATGAGAAAAGCAAGTGCACGGGTGCCAGCGTGCTCACCCTGTACTGGATGGCCATGCACGGACCGACCTGGCAGGTGTACGTGAACTACGCCCCGCTCAGCGGCGGCACGGGCGGAGGAGCTACAACGCAGGCGTCGGGTAGCTCGGCCACCACGACCACGGCCTCTTCCTCTGCTGAGTCCCCGGCGGCCCAAACCCCTTCGACTGGAGGCTCGCCTTCAACTTCGACTGCGTCCCCAGCAGCTCAGACGCCTTCGACTGGAGGCTCATCGTCAACTCCGACTACGGATTCGTCCTCTGCGGACACGCCGTCGGTCACCCCGGCTCCTGCCTCAGGTGGTTCTCCCTCGACTACAACTGCCCCGTCGGCAAACACGTCGCCGTCCACATCTACGACGTCTCCTCCCTCGACGGTCACCACCACGGACGCCCCGGACTGCGGCTCGTATGATGTTGCTGATGGAAGTGCTGACGAGGGCCAAGACACAGGCGCGCAAAAGAACACCGGTGGGAACACCTACCAACAGGGTGGCAATACTAACCAGCAGGGCTCAACAAACACGGGCACCCAGGCACAGACGAACACTGGCGGCAGCAACATCCACTGGTCGAACACCGGCGGCAGCAACAACCACTGGTCAAACACCGGCGGTAACAACAACCAGTGGTCGAACACCGGGGGCAACACGAACCAGTGGACGAACACTGGTACTGGATCGCAGCAGAACTCGTACCAGAACACGGGTACGGGTTCGCAGAACAGCTACAACTTCAACACTTTCCAGGGCACGACGAATGCCGGCACAGTGTCCCCGCAGAAGTAGTAGATGTCTCGTTGCAGACCCCCAGCTTCTTCTTTTTGAGTAGTGTAGCGTACAGCCGTGACCAAGAGTGCAAGTACCACGATGATAAATCGAAAATATGTGTGAGGTGCACGCGGTACTGTGTCTTGGGCGTAGTACTAGTATGACAGCACGCTGCCAGCATCCTCAAGTCAGCGAGCGCCACGGTTGCTAAGGGGGCAAGCAGAAATTATATGTTGTACCCAAACAAAAAGGGGCAAGCAGAAATTATATTTTGTATCCAAACAAAGGGGGCGAGCAGGAATGATAGTTTGTACACAAACAAACAAAAAAACTCCGCACCGCCCCCTCATACATCATAGTCCAGTGCGTCCTTTTATCATGTATTCTATCGGGCTCATGCGACTATGGCTACAATGTATCAACAAGGTATTTCGAACAGATACCGTCACGGCGCAGGCAAGTTCTCTCAGCTTCTTGGAAGCGGGGGTCCGCCAACTCGAAGCAATCGCCAAACGAGATCATCGCAGAGGAAAGACAGTAGTACGGGGGGCTCAGCTCCACGCTTGTCTATATATCTTCACCAAAGAACCGAGAGGGTCCCCTGTCAGACAGGGGACCGGCCACGTACAGTCACCGGACCAAAAGGCACCGGCACTGCTAACCTGGCTACAACAATTCCAGAAATCTTGCAACTAAAAAGTAAATAGACATTCTGTTTCTCTATATATATATCCACTGACCTCAGCTTCTTTGGTTTGGCACTGCAGCACGAAGCCGGAGTCGGAAAATCTCACTTCTTGAGGTTGACTTTAATGCTCAAAGTCGGTTTCCAGCAATGGATGCCTCAAGCTTCACCGCCAACGCGCAATGCCCGAACTCCGACCATCCTTTACGTCAATTAACTCGATCAACTCGATCGACGACTCGAAGGAAGGCCTTCACCAGTGCACTTCATGGCACGTAGGTACGCACGACAGTTCGCTGTTTGAACGCTGGCGTTATAATATTAACATATGAGACTGCGCGAAACAAAACGATGCTAGTTAACATTTTGGCGTTTTTGAGATAAACGACTCTGAAGCCGGCAACCCTGTTTTCGTACTTAAGTGGATTTTGTCAGGAGGGAGGGATCTCTTATTTCTCTCAATTTGACTAGGTGTATCAGCTTCGACAACTCTCGATTGAGCAAACGCCGACACTCGCTACTGTGAGAGATAGTGAGCGCCATGACTTGGATGACGAGCTCAACGAGGCGGGGTCTCCTAGACCCCGCGTGGGGCCCAGAGTGGAGTGGGTCTCAGATTGGAGCGGTGCTGTAGAGAGCAGCGAAGACATGGAGCAGCTGAACGGCGGCACTTTCTGAAGATACTGAAACCGTGGATACTAGCATCATTTCGATTTGCAATGGCATTCGTGTGACGATGGCTCGTTGGAGACGCCTGTGCTAAGAAGTGTGGGTGGATTCCACACTGTGGAAGGTGACGCACGCCTGTCGACCAATATGATGCCCAAAGCAAACGGCGACAGCACCAGCATGCACACAGATGCTAAGGCTGCCTAGTCCTCGAAGAACCGACATGGCTCGTGTTGGCCGAAATAGCTTCGAGCAAATCAAAATGATGCTAGAATACAAGTCGCACAAAATCTCTAAAAATAAAATATACACTTGATTTTTTTAAATTCCGTTGAGAAACGACCCCATTTGAATGAGAAGGACTCTGAATTGGCTACTGTGGGTAAGCGCAATCGCTTCGCAGCCAAATTCTACATAATAAACACCAATATAAATAATGGCTTGGTACTGACCACTTCAACAAATGGTTAACTAGCATTGTTTTGTTTTGCGCAGTCTCATTATGTTGACACGCCATCGAGCTCACATACGCATGACCTTTTTTCCTGGTAGTGCTTCATTTACGTAGGACGTACAGCCCAACAAGGATTAATTCAAGCTGTGTAGACCACATTAATGGTAGGTACTGGTTCGATACAAATTGCAAGTGGTAAGGTCTTATAAATCTACGCTTTTGTACTTTATTAGCAGGATTATAAGGTTTGCACAGGTTATCACATTAGCGATGTCGAGGCGGAGCGATGAATATCTGACGGCCCTGTGGAGGTAGTTTCCAGGATTTTCCTGTCGCTATGATTGATGGGCGTTGCCTTATTGGACGTGGGCTTACAAGTCCGTCGTTGTCGCATTAAAAACGAGAGCTAACGTTTTGGGTGGCAGGAGGTTCGGCAGAGCGTNGAGACCTGGCACACGGAGGTTGAGAAGAGAGCTGAGAAGCTGAGAGACCAGGTCGCTATATGGGAACGGGCTTGAACCCGTTCAGTGTTGGTAGGAGCTCTAGTGGTGAGCAGCTAACGCTAAATCTAGTCAGTCTTCATTTCTCTCTCCGTGGCTTGGAACGGGTGCACGTTCTAACAGGGTTTGAGCATAGCTGGCGGAAGTTTCCTCGGATCCAGCGACGATGTCGAAGCCGGAGAAGCCGATGAAATTCACGGGGGAAGGAGTGCCGAAGAACTGGAACGGCAAAGATTGGCAATCGTACAAATGGGCAATGATGAATGTCTTCAAGGAACATGACCTGATAGCGTTCTTTTCAGTTCATAAGCAGATCAGGTCAGATTAGGTCATGGGCAAAAATCCTGCAAATCAACATGTGGCTGCACAACTGTTGATTTGTGTGCAACCACATGTTGATTATGCGCAAGCCTGCGCCGAAGCGGACGACTGGTTGCCAGCACCCCTATGCTACAGCCTGCTTCCTCAGTCCGCTTCAGTACAGAATTTGCCGCCGAAGGTGTCACCCCCCCCCCCCCCCGTTGGAGGTGCCCAAGCAAGAATCACACGCGCAAAACTGAGGTGGTGAGTGCGGCGACCGCGTCTGCAGTTGGAGTGGCTACTAATACCTATATTGAAGTGCAGGATGTGCGGGGGAAAACTACAGGAGAAGGTAATGGCGAAGTGGAGGTCAAACCCACGTTTTCCTAGATGTTATGAGCATGTCGATGATGGTGTAACAAATGTCGTTTCTCTGAGTGCAGTGCAATCTGTAATAGACCTTCCTTATTGCGGTATTTGTTGTTTTGTTGCCTCTTGTTCAACTGTCCCTCTCGTTATTAACTAAACTGGACCGG
>LGTU01001141.1:0-11689 GCA_001314425.1 Phytophthora pluvialis | reverse complement strand
GACCCGCTCATGTTCCTAAGGCCTCGTGGTACGCTTGTTGCCGTGGGTGTCCCCAAGGACACTGCCATCGTCGCTCCTGTTGAGCCTTTGATCCCCCTGGAATGCCGTATTGTCGGTTCCTACGTGGGTAGTCGTCAGGATGCCATCGAGGCCATCGACATCGCAGCCGACGGCCACGTCAAGAGCTCGTACACCGTCGAGCCGCTCAAGAACCTGCCGGATGTCTTCAAGCGCATGCACGAAGGTAAACTTCGAGGCCGTGTCGTGCTGAACTGCGAGTAAAACATGTCGCGCGCTACAGGTCTCCTCGCAATCTTCTAACACGCTCTAGTATGGCTGGCGCAATTCCAGCCCGCCGTGCCGTCTCGATAGCGAAGCTGTCGCTCGCTATACCATCTTTCAGCAAGTAATGAAATGTCACCACGTCTTCAATCTCCTCGTTTGTGTCCTCCTCTCTCTGTGCTCCGCTCTGCTCGTAAAAGTGATACTCCAGTTGCTTCGTTTGGCACTTGTCACCGAGACGAGCTTGCATTTTCTCAATCGAACTCGTGAGGTGTGTCGCGAACACAACGTGGCAGCCGACGGTCGAGGTAAGGTACACCATCTGGGCCACGGACACAGCTTCTGCGTTGTGAGCTGCCATACCAAAGCCGATCTCGTCAATGAGAACGAGCGACCTCTTGGTTGCGTTGCGCGAAATGGAGCCCAGTGCTGTTAGTTCTTGAGCACACGACGGTGAATCACGATACTGAGGATTGAAAGTCGTGCTGCTGCGATGCATGAGCGTGTAGATGCCGTCAAATACGGATAGCCGAACCCTCGAAGCAGGAACGAAGGAGCCAATCTGTGCGAGGATCACCACGAGCGCACACATCCGAAGCAGGCTGGTCTTGCCACCCATGTTTGGGCCGGAAACAACCACCAAGGAACCGGGCGACTCTGCAGTACTCGACATCAACACGGAATTGCTAATGTACGAAGATCCCTCCAACAACAGCTCAATAATCGGGTGGCGTCCATCAATGATCTCCAATGTGGAGCTGTCATCATCGACAAACTCGGGGCGGGAATAGTTTGGGTAGCTCTGAGCTACCGTTGCTAGCGAGCAGAGAGCATCGAGATTCGCCAGAATGTCGATGCAGGCCATTCCCATCACGTACACGTGAGCGTCCACATCACTGACAAATTGTCTCCACGTTGATCGAATCAGCTGCTCTTTCTGTTCCTTCACGTAATCCTCCTGGATGTGGAGCTGGATGGTCTGCTTAGGGTGGAAGCGAACGAGCTTCTTCGTGGAATTCACAACGAGCCATTCTTGGGGCACCACGTGAAGGTCCGCACGATTAACTTCGATCAGGTGGGGGATATCGCTGAGTGATCCTCCTCTAAACGTAGTGAACTCGAGCGACGGGTTCTTGAGAATACTTCTGCAAGTCACCAAAACCGCATCATATTCGCGGGCGAGTGTCTCGAGATCCCGTGTGAACCCGCGATACTTTCTAGCTTGCGATGGTTTCCGACAAAGGAGTTTCTGGATGGTGTTCTCGACATCGTTGCGCCTCGCATGCTTGACGTCCACTTCCCCAAGAAGACCTGTGACGCGAGCTTGTAGCGTTGGGTAGCCTTCTAGAAGCCGCTCCAAAATGGTTAGTTGATCCTCGTATGCAGTCGTACAAGAACCATCTGAGCTGGAAGCGAACACCTTTTTCAGTCCATTGACAAGGTCTTCAAGATCCTGCAAAGTCTGAAGCGCACCGACGGCTTGGCTGGGGGTCGCTTTTCCTAGATGCACCAACTGCAGGTTCTTCAGAAGATGTTTGCTTCGTGGCAAGATCGCCGTTGTCAGCTCCTCGTACGCAAGGCGATGCGGCAGTGACTCCGTCGATAACGACCCAGATGGAAATGCCAAGCTCTCAATTGTCCTTTGCCGTGCCATGATTTCCGGAATCGAGAGGAGTGGACTGTGTATCCAATCGCGAAGTTTTCTTGCTCCAGCATTGGTTTTCGTGTGATTCAAAATTGATAAGAGAGACCCCACACCGCGTTTGGTAGTCTGCAAAGCATTGCACAGGTAAAAACATGTCAGAATGCCTGCTCGCTTAACTGCTTGGGCACGTTCTCCGAGACAGCACTCACCGAGTTGACAAAAAGGTCGAGATCTCGATGGGCTTCCGTGGGAAGATGAAATCGTCCCGAAAACGTCGATGCTGGGTTAGACAAGCTTGTATAATTTGGCGCAATGAGCGTTTTCATCACGTTGAGCGAAGAGAGGTACTGCCACATGCCTCCAAAGCAACACATACAAAGTTTTGGCAGACTTGCGTAGGCAATCACACAAGTGTACTCTGCCTCAGCCTCACGGAAAACGCGCGTGAACGTCTCCTTAGCAGCCGAGTAGTCAAAATACTCGTTTGGCACCCTTTCCACGCGGATACAGGCTTTTAGATCGTTCACGGCAGAGATTTCGTTCGAAACGGCAACAAAGCTCTCCAGCAATTGCTCCGTGTACGCACTGAGTCGGCCTGCTGGTAAAGCAAGCTCAACTGGATCAAGCGTTTCTAAAGTACGTTGCAAGCGCTGCCGTCTTCCATCTGAACACCAAGTCGTTTCATCGCAAAAGTATCAGTCCTGTCAAACGATTTCCACACTACGACTCTCATAGTTTTCACACCATCTTCGAACTCGCCAAACTTGGTCTCTCCTGTGTGCACGTCGTGCATGAAGATGCCAATACGTACGTCCTCTGAGAATGCCTAGTCAAATAAAGTGCCACCAATTTTTTTTTCAGCCCCCACAAACACTCGAAATCTATCAGTTCATCAAAGTGCGCAAGCGTTGTTCACGCACCTGGCTTCTCTGCATTTCCTCATCCACTTCGTGCATCGACTGCGAGAAGAATGGCTTCGAATGTACTGTTGCTTCAACGATGCAGGCAACAAACCTCGCACGCACGTCTTCTTCTTCCTCGCCACTGTCGTCTCCGCTGATTTCCAGCTCCGGAATGGTAGCGCGTGTGTAAATTTCGGCCACACATCTGTACTCGCCACGCTCTATCAGCTCTTTAAGTAATAAAACATAAATAAATAAAGTGAAAACCATTTACCGTTCAAGAGGTTTGCGTTGTGCACCCGGAGCTTTGGTAGCAGCACGCATGGCGACCGAGTCCACCTGCTTCACGACGCCAACCTTGAACCCGGCATGGACCAGTCGCCGGGCATGAAACAGCGTCCGGTGCACCGGCACCGACGCCTCCACAAATCTTTTGTGCTGCTGAGCTCGGATGCCCAACACCGCCGCAGCGTTCTACACCAACCGGTAGCTTTCGTGAAAACCATTGACACATTGAAATTATGGGACGTGGATATGGATACCTCGGCGTCTTGGCCGAATATCCGCATGCGGTAACCGCATTCGAACAGCAGCAGGGTGTCCGGGTAGGTCTCTCGCAGCCTCACGACCTGCTGCTCCATGGATGTTAGGGACGGGGGTGCGGTGGCTGTAGTTTTCTCTGTACTGGCTTCTCGCTGCTTGCGTTTGCGGGACCGGAGCGAGGTTAGCACGGAGGTGTGTGCGGTGTCGTGGTGGTCGCTGGAGGGGGCCTCATGAGACTGCTCTGCATCCTGGCGAAAGTACGTGGAGTGACGCATTCTCGAAAATGGAGGACAGTGTACCTAACGATGCAGGTTTAGCTATGCCGCGCTGTGATTGGCTCCTGTCGCAGTTAATCGCAGAAATACCGACATTCGAACCGGTACAGACCGAGTTTTTTTTTTTCGCATTGGCTTCAAGTGGGTCGTCAGCTTCAAGGTGCTCCTCACAATTGGAATTGCGTTGGACCCGACCAAGACACCAGAACGACCATCATGGGGCCAAACTACGCCGCTTCCGCCGACGACCTCGACGGCGAGTCTCGCCGCAGCCTGGACGTGGAGCTGGGGCGCCGCCTCTCGCAGTTCTCCGACAGTGCGAAGTTCGCCGTGGGCCTCAACCAGATCCAGCGCGTGGCCATCCGCGGCGTGTACGACAGCCCCGAGCGCGGCGGTGCCACCCTGTACGTGGTGGACGTGCATCTGCAGCGCGCGCAGAAGGGCCTACCCACCTCCAAGGCCACCGAGAGCGTGCGCGCGCGCAAGCGGCGGCTGCTGCACGAGCAGGGCGCCGAGCGACCCGAGTGCCAGGTGCAGCACCGCTACTCGGACTTCCGCTCACTGCGTGAGGAGATCTACGAGGTGGTGGACGTCAGGGACGACCAGATGCACCCGGTGTGGTGCTCGTACTGCAACCGCGTGCTGTGGCTCATGACGTACGGCGGCTTCCCGTCGCGCTTCCCGAACCGAGGCGTCGTCGCGACCTACACTGGATGGCACCGCCTGCTGACGCACAGCCGCCAGCACAAGCTGGAGCAGTTCATCAACGAGGTGCTGGCCGCCGCCAAGGACGAATCTTACCGCCACGGAAACAAGCAGTGCGAGCGCTTCGTCACGGTCTCGCAGCTGTTGCAAGCCTTCCTGCTGGAGCCGCATGGGCAGACGCTGTCGTAGTCTGGTGTTGACGCTGCAGCAGGGTAGACATGGAGAGCAGCCGCGTAGTTAAAGCTTACTGTAGTAATTCATAGCGTTTACGCAGTGTGACAAAATCGAAAGCTAGCCATTTCCATGCGGCCGTCTCTTTAGCGAAGTTGGGTTGATCTCTTACAGTAGACACTTGCGAAGAAGAAGGCCATACGATGCAGCCTGTCTGCAAGCGACGCACCTAGTAGAGGAAGGACTTCGAGAGGAATCCTGCGACGCTCGGCGTCTTCGAGATCGGGCTACTGCCATCCAGGGCAACGCAAGGCGAGTAAGGTCCTCGGAGGTCTTGATTGCTCCCGCTTGTCAATTAATCGTGTCGGACTGAACCGGTATTGTACGGTATTGACAGATAGTGTTGGTTCCATGGCGGGCATTGTCATGCTCTGCTATGGAGAGCTGGTCGAAATTCTTACTGAATTGTAGACTATGCATGCTGGCAAGATGGACGAGACTAAAAAAAATCCACTTTAGCAGGGATGCAGCAAACGCTGCTGGAGTAGCCGTAAGCAACAGAGATGTTCCTCAAATGGTGAATCCTACGTAGTAACACTTACATTTTGTTGTTCATACAACCTCCCGCTTCCCAATAGCTGCAGCACGACGGTGAAGTTGCTCCACCATACCCTGGTAAGTTACCAGTGGTAACCATGAACTCTCCAAATTGGGGAGCATGTACTGACACGGACGCCATTGAAGTTGGCTAAAGTTCGTCCTTATTGGTCGAAAATCAAAGTTCCGCCCCCTGGCTCAGCCTAGTCGCCATTATCAGAATCGAGCCCTGCGGAGCACCAAGATGAGACCCGAGAGCGAAGCAAGCGCGCACGCCTCCTCCGACGGCGACGACACGGAGCGCCGCAGCCTGGACACGGATCTGGGCCGCCACCTCTCGCAACTTTCCAGCAGCGCCAAGTGCGCCGTCTCGCTGAACCAGATCAGCCACGTGGCCATCCGAGGCGCCTACAACCGCGAGGAGCGCGGAGCCCTCGTGACTGTCTACGCGGTGGACGTCTTCCTGCTGAGCGGGCAGAAGGGATTGCCCACGACCTCGGCACAGAGCAAGCGCAAACTCACGTGGCGCCGTAACCTCAAGAAGGCGAGCGAGCGCCCCGAGTACCAAGTGGAGCACCGCTACTCGTCGTTCAGGCTGCTGCGAGAGCGCATCTCGGACGTGGTGGGCTCCGCCCCGACCGAGGCGGACCAGCACCCGCAGTGGTGCGCCTACTGCAGCCGCGTGCTGTGGCTGGTCACGGCCGGGGACTTCCCTCTCGCTATCCGAACCGAGGCGCGGTGGCAACCTACAGCGGCTGGCGACACCTGCTTGTGTATTTGAGGAAGCATGGGTTGGAAAAGTTTATCAACGAACTGCTGGCAGCGGCGAAAGATGTGTCGTACCGCTACAGCGCCATCCAATGTGGGCGTTACGCGACGGTGTCGGGCCTTCTGAACGACTTCCTTGGGGGCCCGCACCTGCGGACTGCAGTGAGCTCGACCGCACTGAGTTGTTGCTAACTACAATAGATAGGCTTGCTGCGTCCTCATCCGCTCTGATAAATCAAATGCATCGCCGTTTACTGTCGTTTCCTCGAGATGGGTCGCCGCCAAGGCATTGGCGAGGACGATTGCACCTCGAAGACCTGCTCGAGATGCGGCGAAATCGACTGGGACGACGCGCGCTTTCATGGGCCAAGAAAATCTTCCTGAAAATACTTCGAGACGCTGCTGTCTCCCTCTGTGTTAAATACTGTAGCGCCATTCACCGTCTGCTGCATACATTGCCGATCGAGATGCTAGCCCGACGTCGCAGACTTCGGCCTTGAGATCGCCTGTCACCACATTGCTTTCTTTGCCGGTAAGCGCTCTAAGCCGCACGCTATCGAGTGGCTACAGGCTACCCAACGCCGAGTGAGCTCCTGTCGAGTCAAGCCGCAATCACAGCAAGTGCCGACGATGACTCCACCGGGAAGTGAGAGCCGGCTGTGGCTTTGAAGCACGCCGCTGGCGTTGAGATGTGAACACGAAGGCTGATACGGCAACGCCTGCTGACTGTCAGGCCGCCGCCAGCAGAATCACCGCGTACACCAGGATTGACGAAAGGGGTCAACCGCAGCGCCTTGTGGAGAAGGAACGACATCCTCGTCAGTGCGCTCATTGCCTCTTGCCGAGCAAGCGCTCGATGAAAGCGGTCATGATTGGAGCGACAGGGCCGTCAAATCCCCGTCTGCGACAGGGCGAGCATACCCATCACGTGGCCCACACAGGTCACGACACTTTAACAGCCCGCTCTGCTACGAGCAGTCACACTTACCCAGCTTGACTTACGATTTCCAAGTCACTAAACCATGTCCTTGCGCCAGTTATACGCACGCCGTATAACTGTCACGGCTTCAAGTTCGCGAACGAAAATCACTTGCGAACTCTCGTCGGACCGCTCACAGCGTTTAGTATCGCCTCCATCCCCTCACCGCCGCCATGATGAGCCTGCTGCACCTCCCATCCAAGCGCGACGCCGACATCGGCACTGAGCGGCGCGACGACTCTCCGCGCGAGCTGAGCCAGAGCCAGAGCCCGGGTCGCCGCCTCTCGCAGCTGTCGACGATGGCCAAGTCGGCCATGTCACTCAACGAGATTTACCGCGTCGAGATCAGCAGCACGTACGAGAGCGACGGCGCCACCGTCTACGTCGTCAACGTGTTCCTGCGCACCACGCAGAAGGGTCTGCCGACGCTGGAGACGCTGGACCAGCGCCGGCGTCGCTTGCGTCGAGAGAACAAGGGCCAGACGCCCGACTACCAGGTCGAGCACCGGTATTCGGACTTCCGCGCCATGGTCAAGAGCATCTCGGACGTGGTGAACGACCACGACCACTTCCGCTTCTGCGCGTACTGCAGTCGCGTGGGCACCACGGAGTCCGCCGCGGGCTTCCCGCCTCGCGTTCCGAACCGCGGCCCGCTCGCGGCCGGCTGGCACCAGTTGCTGGCGCGGATCCGGAAACACCGCCTCGAGCGCTTCATGAACCAGCTGCTCAAGGCTTCGAAGGATATGTCATACCGCACCAGCGCCAGCACCCTCTGCACCAGCTTCCTGGTCGTCTCGCAGATCATGAACAGCTTCCTCGCATCGCGCGATGGTGCAAGGGTGTCCGTCGCCGCCGCCATCGAGGAAAGGGAATCATCACCTGCCGTCGTGAGTCGGTTGACTACAGTATAAGGTCGGGGTCATCCACCACCATTTATTTACCGTCAATGATGAAAGTCCATGTCTCAACTTTCTTATGTCGTGTCGAGTCTCATGCATATCCTCTCAGCAGTGGACCATTCCTAACTATCACCGCCGACAGCGCGCAAGCAACCGCCCGCCGTGTTCATCGCATCAAAAAGTAGTGGCCGGACTCTGACACATGTGCACGGTCTTCTCCGTCAGCAGTCGATAAATTCGTTCCTTTTGCTCCAAGCGCTGTGAAGTTCTCGCGGTACGCGCATGAGACGAAAGCGATATGCACCGCCGCCGCCATCAACGCGTGGTGGGGATGAACACCGCGCCCGTCCCGCACTGGGACTTCGATTTGCGTCCTCATTTTGAGCATGGGCACCCGGCCAAAGGCCGCATGAGACTCGGTTCAAGCTGGTCGTTGCCACCACGAGCCTTTCGGTGGCAGCCGATCTTCAGCTTTGATAAACCGTAAACGAACGCCGCCAGACATACTGTCAGTCCACCGGTATACCGGTAATCGTACCGACACGTTATTGGTTGCCAGCTTCAACTTCGTTCTTTCTGCGGCGACTTCTGCCATACTGTATGGTGCAACTCTCGGTGCCTCCGCACACTCCCATGGCTGCGAGTCCTTCGCTCACATCGGAATTTCCTGCGCCGCCATAAGTCGATGCAATGAGATCGAGCGCCGCTGCCAGCGACGACGACCTCTTCGATATGCAGAGCCGCATCAGCGTGCCCAGCCAGCTCACCACGACCAGCTCGTCCGGAGACAGCGACGAGCTCGGCGAGCAGCGCCGCAGCCTGGGCCGCCTCTCGCCCCTCTCCACCCTCTCCAAGTTCGCCATGAAGCTCAACCAGATCCACCACGTCCAGATCTGCGCCACCTACGACGAAGGCGAGGACGGCGCCACCGTCTACGTCATGAACGTGTACCTGCGCTACGTGCAGAAGGGTCTGCCGCCGGCCTCGGTGCTGCTCGGCGAGAGTGAGAGCCAGCGGAAGAAGCGCCTACGAGTTGAGCGAGAGATGGAGCGCCCCGTGTACCAGGTGGAGCACCGCTACTCGGCGTTCCACGAGCTGCGGAGGCGCGTCATGAAGACCGTCAACGCGCGCGGGAACAGCAGGTATCACCAGCAGTGCGCGTACTGCAGCCGCGTCAAGTTCATCGACTCGTCGACCAGCTTCCCGCCGCGCGTGCCGAACCGCGGCCTCGTGGCGACGTGCACGGGTTGGCGGCAGATGTGCACGCTCGTCCGCAAGCGGCAGCTCGAGAGCTGCGTGAACCAGCTGCTCAAGGCGGCAAAGGACCTGTCGTACCGCACGGGCAGCGGCCAGTGCGAGCGGTTCCTCGCGGTCTCTCAGATCCTCAACTCGTTCCTGTCGGCGCCGAGCATGCGGGCGACCGAGAACGTGTGGTGAATCACCACTGGTGATACGAGGCGCTGCAGCTTGCTGACAAGGGTCGCTGCTGCGCTATGTCAAGTGGTAACAAGCCGCGGGCGACTTCACCTGGGGTGGGGATCATCTTAGTCTTCACTGCTGAGCCGGGAGAGATAGGAAAGCAGGCAACGCGTGCGGCACGACCTGCGGATTAATAGAAGGTTCGCGGTGTTGGTGTTCGTCACGCATCGAGTTCATCGTGGCTCGGGTTGCCTTTTTCACTGCGGGCTAATTCGATCTTTGACCAAGAGAGGGCCGAGGCAGATGGACGAGGTGTGCAAGTCGTTGTCTACTCGCCCACCTATCGGTATTAATATCTACATGTATAGCGTCGGCATCCGCAGTTGAGCAGCGCGTACGACGCGCTTGTGTCGGTGGTACGGGAGGTGCCATCGCGATTTGCACCGCGGGGCGGTGCGCTCCGACATAGCGACTCTTGCAGCAAGAGCCTTGCTGCAGCTGTGACGACCAAGGATCAGAGGGGCCCTATCGAGGACAGGCTTAGCATGCGCACTAGCTCCAGCGAGCGGGTCCCGCTGGCAGGGCGTGGACCAAGGCTACCAGCCTATCTTCTGTCAATGGCGCGTTATACAGGCGCGCGATTGGTCCAAAGTGGGTCGGAAGAGGGGGAACACGAGGGGTACTCTTCTTCGTCATCGGCCCGGCGCTGCGCCGTGATTACAAACCGAGTTGAACCCATATCCGAGTTGCGTCCCGGATGCGGAGGCTGCTGGCGGCGGCGATGGCGGCGATGGCGATAGCGACGGCGACGATGGCGACGGCGGCTCCGCGACGACGCTTTTCTCTCCAGCTCTCCTGCTAGCTAGTAGCTAGTACATCAGGCCCCCACGGGCCGTTGTGGATGGCTGAGTCGATGTCGCCCGCCTGATGCTCTCTCTCGCGCAGCCGTCACTCGAGCATGTCAAACCGCATCCCTCTCCTTCTATTATACCGGTCTCGCGCCGGTATCACCCGTAAACTCGACGTGACAACCTTCTTCGCGCATACTCCCACCTCGCCCCCTACAGTAAACATGCCGCGCGTGTTTCCACATTGCGTACCCCTTCAAGATCACCGCAAACATCGTTGCTTGCCACAAACGAAAACGCGGCCGCGGGTGACTTGACCGGAGACAGGAAGAGCAGCGTAGGATGGTGCCCGCCAACAGCATCAACGACTTCGACGAGGCGGATGCCACCGCGGACACGGCGAGTGAACGCTCGAGCCTGGACACGCTGGAGCTGGGCGCGCGCCTCTCGCAGCTCTCCCGCGCCAAGGTGGCCGTGGCGCTCAACAACGTGCACCACGTGCAGATGTGCACGGCCTACGACCGCGAGGAGCGCGTGACGGTGTACGTGCTGGACGTGTTCCTGCAGGCAGCGCCGAGGGGCCTGCCGAGCCGCACTGCAGCGACGTCGGCGTCGACAGCACCCAGACGCAAGCAGAAGCAGAGCAAGGGCGAACGCAGGCGGCGCGAGCTGCGCGAGACGGACGAGCTCCGCGCGGACTACCAGGTGGAGCACCGCTACTCGGCGTTCCGCGCGCTACGCGAACAGATCGGCGAGGCGGTGGCGGCGCCCAAGGACAAGTCGCACCCGCGGTGGTGTCCGTATTGCACGCGCGTGCGGGAGCTCGTGGGCTCGGGCGTGTTTCCGTCGCGCTTCCCGAACGGCAGCGTGGCCATCGCCATGGGCCTGCGCGCGCTCCTGGTGCGCAACCGCGAGGAGCGTCTGGAGGCGTTCGTGAACCTGCTGCTGCGCGCCGCCAAGGACGTGTCGTACCGTTCCGGGTGCAACCCGTGCGGGCGGTTCGAGGTGGTGTCGACGCTGCTGAGCGACTTCCTGACGGAGCCGCACCTGCGGACAGTGGGCAGCCCGTGGTGACGAGGTAGGCAGCGCATCGGAACGATCCCGCCGCGCGAGGAGCCAGCCGGCCGGCGAGGAAGCAGGGTTGGCGGCGGCGGCGCAGTAGATTAGGCACGGATTTGGTGCATCGGTTGGTGTTAGTGGCGTGTTACTTGGCGTAAACGATCTTGCAGCGCGCGCCTGGATATTCATATAAGGCTTCGGACATGGTTTGCGTTGGCGGGCTTTGCTGCTTCAGCCGCGAGTTGTGCTTCGCGGATCGGGTGGTGTAATCTTGATACGGAGCACAGTACATGTAAAGGGTCCGCTGCAAGGCNAGCCTTGTCTTGCTAGTAACCATGAACATCGCTCACCTTTTGAGGCACCCGTCGACCTCGGAGCAGCAATGCTCGCAAGAAACGGTTGCGGATATGCCACAACACCGCGCACTGCATGGGCGGGGGACCACAAACTTGCTCACTCACATCGTCACAAAATAAAAAACCATGTTAGACGATTGTCATCTCTAATGGACATCGGCTTCAAGCAGCTGTATCGGCGACTATCTTACCAGCCAAGTAGCAGCATGCCATCACTACTTGTGAGACAGCTTCCCGATGC
>LGTU01001140.1:0-30396 GCA_001314425.1 Phytophthora pluvialis | reverse complement strand
ACGTTTGCAGCAACAGATTTACACAAAACGGAAACTCATTTGAATGCAGCTGTGCCAATTTTCTTCGAGAGAGCAAATGGACAAAAAGGCTCGGATCCATGGGCACGTATAGCCTGGGGTAGATATCTTCCGAGAAGTTCCCATGTGTCTATTCGTTGACAGCGATTGGTAGTCGTCAACCAGCAACTGAGGATGAATACTCACCTCATTCGCTTTCTTGTAGACTAGCTGTAGCATGTCGAGAAATGCCAGCAGGGGACACTTTTTCGACGCCTTCGGACATTCCAGCCTCGCCCCTCTCACTCCTAGAAATGTAAAACTTTTGCCCTTTTCCATTTCCACTTTCTAGAAGGCAGCTGCCATGCTAGAAGTAGTGGACACGCTATACAAAAGTTGCAGTTCAGCATACTAAATCCTCATGCAGCTCGGTTTTACACCGCAGTCCAACCAGCCACGAAGCTGCGACGCCTGTTGCTTTCGGCTGACACCGTCGGACATTACGACCGCTTCAACGGTTGGCTCAAGCGGTTCGAACACTGGATCAAGTGGGCCATCGTTGAATTCGAATTCGTCCCCAATTGGCAGAAGTGAGTTAAGGTCCTCAATCATCTACACCCTCGGCAACTGAGCAAAATGCAGCTACAACGATTTGCACTGTAGCTGTTGTGGGTATTATTGCTCAGCAACTTGCTGGAGGGGGGGGGGGGTATATCCTTGACATTGTGGTCCTTCTCGAAACAAACACGAAGCAACGCAGATCTGGCTCAATCAATGTTGAGAGGCATAACGCAGGCAATCCAGGCGAATCACCGACACGGCAAATTGAAGGAACCGATGACACGAGGGGAATCTGGCAGGAGGAGCGAGCACCACGACCAACACGTGGGAAGACTTCGTCATCGTATTCTCGCGCGTACTCCGCGAAAAAAGTTACCGTGGGGCCGCTTGTTAGCAGCGGCGAATTTGGTCATGTCTTTTCGAGAAACCTTCACCAACGAACCGGCTGCGATCAAAATGCTGCTAGAATCCTCGAGACAAGACGTCAAGAACGACGTCAACTCCTTCCTCACCGAAGCGAAACTCATGGCACCCTTCAGGCATCCATGCATCGTGACATTCGTAGGTGTAGCTTGGGCGATCTCTGCCGCAGAGACTCTGCGTATTCTCAGCGCTCATGGCTGGCGGAAATCTACCCGACCGGGTTTGACCATTCCAAGCCTGTTTTAGCGTACCAGCTCACTGTCCTCGATCAACCATCGCGACCTCCAGTCCAGAAACGTTTGCTCCAGCAAAAAGACCACAGCGAGGCCAAGCTCACGGATTTTGGTGTCTCTCGTCAGCAGGTCGATCGCACCAGGGCACCAGGCATTAGGACGTTGCTTTGGATGACACCCGAGGTGATGGTGGGCGAGCGTGTTTTCGTTCGGGCTGCTGCTAGATAGCGAATCTAGATGATACCCATGCGCCCACGCACGGAACAGTCGAGTCTCGGAGTCAAAACGGTTCGAGGACGACAGACCACACTGTGGTCTCGGAAGATGGCGGGTTGAATTTTGCAAGTGCAGTTCTCGACCCCGGCGACAGCTTCAGTTGTCGAATTGGAGCGCCCAAGGGCTGCCGAAGTGCTCTATCGACTACAATGTGCCTTGAAAGCGTGATGAAAGAAGCCATCCACTAGGTGCTAGACCAATTGAGTCGCCTTCTTCCCGAGCACCGCTCGTTTGCTTGTTTCAAGTTTCCTTGGTGCATTTTTTTCGTTCGTTTCCATCGCATCGTTTTGGCGAGAACACGCGTGTCCAACGATGAAAAAGCCACGAGGTCTTCGCTGGTGAAGATTCATTTGGAGCTCGCACACCTGCATGGGCACTGCAAATCTGGCCACGGTGTTCATCCTGCCCTGGCATTTATTGAGCGCACGCGCTGTCTTCTGTTATGTGCTGCGACTTCGCAGCTGAGCGCATCGCATCGGGCAGGTGGTGAACATGGCGGCGACAACAAAGGAATAGTCGCCTCGAAGCAGGCATTCCTCCCTCCCTCAGCGCATGCTGTCCACCACAGCGCGCCTAGAAGAGCTCTCGCAGCTCCAGGTCGAACTTGGTGGGCGTCTTGTTGCTGTCGGGCGAGCGGATCGTGAGCCGGCGCGAGCACTTGTCGGCCGACAGGTCGATGCGCTCCACGACGACGGCGTCCACGGCCACGAGCGGCGCGCCGGGCTCCAGCCGGTCGCTGCGCAGCAGCAGCTCGATGTCCGCGTTCGCGTAGAGCCCGAAGCGGTTGACGGACCGGATGCGGCACTTGAAGCGGTGGTCTGCACAGCACATGCACATTGGCGTCAGACGGAGCTGGGCCTGGTCATCGCGGCCCGTCTGCTTCTCGGCATTGAAGTGCGCCAAAGCAGGTCCCAGCGCAAGTGGCGTCGGCCATGGCGCCGGCATCGCCGGGCCATGGCCACGAGGTACCTTCGTAGTCCCGGCCGAGGGTCACGTCCAGCGGAACGGCAGCGGCTCCGCGCGGCTTGATCTTGCCGCGAGGTGTCGGTCATCCAGCGCAGTACACAGCAACAGCAACAGCAGAGGTAAGCGACGCTGGTCGGACGGAAGCAGCAGCAAGAGGGACCTGACGCGGCCGTCACGCTGGACTCACCAGCAGCTTGGGCGTCGCGAAGAGCTCGTGCACGGCGAAGAACGAGTCGGCGCCGCTGAGCGTGCGGCTGCAGCCGCGCATGACGCGGTCGGTCACCAGCAGCGCGCGCTCCGGGTGCGCGTCGCCGCCCACGTGCGCGCCCACGATGCGCTTGACGGCCGCCACGAAGGCCTCGGTGCGGTGGTCCCCCACGAAGCGTACGCCGTTGAGCATGATCTCCTCGCGCGCGGCGTCGCGGAAGGCCTGCGCCGTGTCCACGGCGCACTGCACGGGCAGCGGGATGGCGGCCAGCGGCTCCGCGAGCGCCCGCAGCGCCTCCGCGTAGTCGGCGGGCCGCGGCGCCGGCCCCACGGCGCGCCGCACCGCGCGCACGAGCTCCACGTCCAGCAGCGACGGCGACGGCATCTCGGGGACGTGTGAAAGGGCGGATCTTATTCTCGATGGTAGCATCGAGGCGCACAGCTTGAAGCTGTCGGACATCCCACGCACGGCGGTGCTCCGGCTCCAAGGCATCGTATAAAGCAGAGAGGAGCGTAATGCTTGCTTGCTGGTGGTGATGCAGTAGCCCTTCTCTTCTTCGATCTCTAACAAACTACGGGGTCTCTATGCTCTCTTTTCTCTGGGATGACTCGCAAGCGCGCACTGTGTGCTCGCCGGCCGCCGCCGCTGCACGACGTTGGTTGTTAGCCCTACGCCCTAGCGCACCCACGCGGGCGAACACGACAAGCAGTCTTGACTTCATCCTTTGCCATTGGGTTCAATTAAATACCTCTCCGCGGGCTCGTAGTAGAGCCGCAGCTTGGGTGGCCGGGCGTCGGGTGTGCGCTGAAAGAGGAGGCCGCTCCTGGGCCGCACGCCCCACTCGCCGCTTGGCCACACCGAAGAGAACCGGGTCGCTACGCTGATGCTGCTGTCAGTCTGCTGTCCTTCGCTCACTTGATGACGGCGAAGCGCTCGCTCTGCGCCAGCAGCAGCATGTCCGTCGGGTCCTTCTGCTCCGTCACGTCGTAAATATTCACATAGTAGCCCTCGGCGATCGGCATGCCCCAGTACACGCGGCGCCAGCGGAAGGTGCCGTCGTTGGCCACGCGGTGCGCGATGGTGGTCGGCACGGTCCACGCCACGTTGCACACGTCGATGCGCACGCACTGCACGCTCGGGTCCAGCGCTTCCCACTGCACCTCGGCGGCCTGGCCTCGCACCCAGCCGGCGAACCGCGGGCCGACGGGCGATGTGATTCGAAGGCGCTGGTTGAGGCTGCCCCCGGCCGCGGCCGCCGCCGCCGCCTCGCGCAGCTGCTCGTCCCCGCCGGAGAGCATGCTCGGCAGCGTCGAGCTGAGGGACGACGTCGTGGAGCCTGTGGGCGTGCTATTGTTGCTATACCCGGCGCTGCTGTGGTTGCCGTGGTTGTAGTTCTCGCTGACGGTGCGTCGTCGGGAGCGGCCGCGGCTGTGCCGCCTCCGGCCGCTCACCCAGAGCGCGGGCATGGCGTGGATCTGGTGCGACGGCGCCGGGATGGTGGCGGCCGTGGCGTCGAAGCGGTCGTCCTCGCTCTCGCCCGAGTTGTCCACGGCGTCCTTGTCCCAGTTGCTCGACTGCGCACGGCACCGCGCCGACTTGGGCGCGGCGCGTCCGCGGCTGCTGGCCTGGTTGCCGGCGGCGGCGGCCAGCAGGGACTCGACGCTGGCGCTCGTGTCGATGGTCGGCACTTTCCGGGGCGGCGCGGCGTTCCAGCACTTGAGGGTCATCGACGCGAGGCGCGCTGCTGCCTCCGTCGTCGTCGCTGCTGCTGCGGGGGAAGGAGGAGGCTCGAGTGCGTCCGAGTCTCAGTCCGTCGGCCTGCTCGCTCGCTCGCTGCTGCTGTGTCTACGAACCTAAAGTGAGCGGCGTCCGCTGCAGTCGCTGCTCTCTCTGTGCGTCCGGCCCGTATCGCGGAATGGGGAGCGGATTGACGCCAGCGGGGAGCCCGCAGTGGCGCCATTGCAGGGGAAGGTGAGCGGAGGGACTGCATTCGATTTCCACGGGGGCGCCCCGTCTCTGGCGCCAAACGCGCCATAGTGGCCGCAAGTCAGCGCGCACCCCGCCAAAGCTGATACCAGCCTCGCCGTGATATGTACCGTGACGGCGTCAAATTTGAACACCGCATGGACATCCGCCACGCGCGACTTAGAGCCTCGTTGCCGTGTCGACATGGCCACTGGTTGCTGGCAAGGCTGCGGTTGCTATCATTGCTACGGTGGCTGCGGAAAGCGGTTCTCTGCGGTCGAGCGCGGCTCTCATGGCCGCAGCGCTGGCGTGCGATCTCGCCGCGAGAGCGGCCACGCCAGTCGCGGATCATCTGCGTGCTACAACAGTACGTGCGCTGCGCTGCGCTCGCACCGCGCGATTTGCATGGAGATTGGCGAAACACCCGGGTGTCTACAATGTGTACCTCGAAAGTATCCGACTTGAAGCGCGCGGCAGCAGCGCTGTAAACGAACCCAGATGTGATTCTTCTTGCCCTGGCACAGCGAGACCAGAGAGTACGGGCCCGAGGCCGCGCTCCATCGCAAACTTCCGCCCTGGCGTGCGTCCATGCATCCGCGTATGCAAGCGCTGGCTTCGGCCGGCAAAAGCGGCAGCGTGTTGGCGCTGCCGCGGCGGTCAAGCCATCAGCTCATTTCGCTGCTATAGGGGGCAAATCTTCAGCCCCCGATGAATCTATGTATGATCCAGTGCAGTGCAAGTCAACTTGACTGTCAAGTGCAAGTCGAGTGAAGCCACCCTGGCTAAAGCGTTTGAAAATCCCGCTTTCGACCAATGCGCGGGCGCTGTTGGCCCGCACCTCTGTCATTTGCTGAGATGGACACCGGCGATCTTATGTATTCCGACAGGCTCTCGCTTGAAGCGCGGCAGATACATTTTGGCGCAGCATGGCGAGCTGCTCGGCCAGCTGCGGACTTACGTCAGCGCGCTGTCGACGGGAGATCTGCTGGTCGGGCTCCGCGCCGACATGCGCTGCTTGGTCGCATGCTGAAGGGTCAAGTCGCAGCCACACGCCATCGTCAGGACCAGGACATGCAGCGCACACCAATGCTCCCAGCGTCGTATCATACTCCAATGTTATGACTTTTGCCGCTGTCGCTGCATGGCGTGCTCGTATTTGGTTGGGAGGTCGCGATGACCCGAGCGTTTCCTCCGCCCCGAGCACGACAGGGCTCCCCACACCCTCGCGCCAGCACAATTCCCATGGCCCAGCATCCTCATGCAGCACGAGGGCGGCGGAGGCCGGCGTCGTTACGTACGTAACGTTAGTAAAATGACCACGCCCATGTGGACTCACAGTAGGTCGTCGCTCGTCGACACCTTGCCGCGCTGCGGCAGCGTTGATCAGATATAACACAGCCTGTGTTGTGCACTTTGCTATTGCCAACAGGGACCCAACGCTCGAAATAACTTGGTCTAGCACTAAAAGAGCGGCTGGGCACTGCCGTTGTTGCCCTCCAATTCTACGGTACGAGAGCGTTACGACCAGCGAGATGTTGCGGTTGCACGTGTTAGCAGCACGGTAGAGTTAGCAGCATAACATCGCCGACAGCATGCTGCTGTTGGGCGCTCTACCACCAATTACCACCAATCCAAAGCGCCAATTTAGATCTGGTGTACAGCAAACATCGACCGCAGCAGCGAGGCTATCCGCTGCAAAATATTCCTGCTGCTGCTCCTGCTGCTGCCGCTCCTGGCGATCGCAGCGCAGCACTGACGCCCGTGCAGCTCCATCACCGCCTCCGACGAAATGTCCCGGCGATGCTGCAGCGCGCCAAATATTCGCGCTGCAGCATGAAAGCGCTGTCTTGACTCAAGTGCGCGGCACTAGCTTCGCGCGGGGGGGCTCGCCTGCTGGCCGAGATGGCTTTCCGACACCATTGGGCTGTCACATACGTCGGTCCACCGGGATTGGTCCGTTCAAAATGGAGGTGGATGACTCGCCCAGTCTCTGCCGCAAATAAATATTCAAAATAAATTTTAGTCTGGTCCCATGTTATTGAATATATGACAATTATCAACATGTATGCGTTATCGCAGGTAGAACATCTTAAAATCTGAGCCACACCAAGCAACCCCATTCCCCGTTCCAAGATGTTCGCCTCCGATTTGCGCGCGAAATCAGCTATCGCAGCCTCCTCTCGTCTCCGATATCGCCTCACGCGACCTCCGCTGGACTCGGCGCCTCCGTTTTAGATACCGCATCTGATACTGCTTGGCATCCCGCTCCGCTCTGCCGCGAGCACTCCTCCACTCGCTCCGCCGCGCTCACTCCGCGCCGCGCCACGCCGCGTGCATCGACCATGGCGCCCCCCCACGAGACGGACGCGCTGCTGGCTCCGCCGTCCACCCCCACCGCCGTGCGCGTGTCCATCTCGGGCGTCGACGACGACGAGAGCGACGCGCTGTCCTCAGGCCAGGACGTGGTCGTCGCGCGCCGCTTCCCGGCCCTGGCGCGCACGGCCTCGGCGCTGCGCTCGCCGTCCTCCATCCTGCGCTCGCCCATGCCGCGCTTCGCGCTCGACGGCGCGCGCTCCCCGAGCTGGCGGCCCAACAGCCGCCTCGCCGCGCCGCAGCTCGCGCAGTTCGACTCGCACGCGTACCAGAGCTACGGCGTGCAGCGCACCCACTCGTTCCCGAGCGACCTGTACTCCGGCGCGCGGTTCTCGCGCTTCGAGATCGAGGAGGCGCTGCGCCAGCGCAACGGCACCACGCTGCTGGACTGGCTCAAGGGCAAGGGCCGCAACCCGTTCTCGGCCGCCACGCGCAAGCAGGAGCAGAAGGAGAAGGACAAGGAGAAGCGCGCTAAGGCGCAGCACCGCGAGTCCTTCAACTACGACTTCTTCGAGAGCCGCGTCAACATGCAACACGACCAGGAGCAGACCGAGAGCGCCATCCGCTCGCTCAACATCGCCCGCTGGGTCATGACCTTCGGCGTGGGGCTGGGCACGGCGCTCGTGGCCTGCTTCGTCGAGTTCTGGACGTCGCTGCTGTCCACGTTCCGAACGGCCACGATGGAGTCCCTCGTGGCGGGCGAGAGGGACGGCAACCGCAGCTTCGGGACCGGCTACTTAGTCTACGCGCTCATCAGTGTGGGGTTCGTGTCCGTGGCCAGCTACTGCGTTGCCATCCTGTGTCCGGTCGCCGGCGGCTCCGGGATCTCCGAGATCAAGGCGACGCTCAACGGCATCAAGATCCACCGCGTGGTGCGTCTCAAAACGCTGTTCTGCAAGGCGTTTGGCATCCTCTTCAGTGTGGCGGGGGGCCTGCCCGTCGGAAAGGAAGGTCCGATGATCCACAGTGGCTCGGTGATCGGCGCTGGTCTCTCGCAGGGCAAGTCTTCGAGCTTCGGACTCGACACGAGCTGGACTAAGTTCAAGGGCTTCCGCAACGACAAGGAGAAACGCGACTTCATCTCGTGCGGTGCTGCTGCTGGTGTGGCGGCTGCCTTCGGCGCCCCCATCGGCGGCGTTCTGTTCGCTCTGGAAGAAGGCGCGTCGTTCTGGCACCAGAACCTCACGTGGCGCACGTTCTTCTGCGCCATGGTGTCCGCCTTCGTGCTCAACTACTTCATGTCGTTCATGGAGGCCAGCGAGTCGAACGGTACGACGCCTGGCGTGGGGCATGTCTTTATCGGTGGGACCATGGGCACCCAGACGGGGACCTTCACTTTCGGCCAGTTCGAAGGCAGCAAGTCGTACGAGGTGCTCGACGTGCCCGTGTTCATCCTGATGGGCATGATCGGCGGTCTCTTTGGTGCTGGTTTCAACGGCGCCAACACGGTGCTGACCAAGTTCCGCAAGCGCTACGTGACCCACCGCTTCCTTCGTTTCGGTGAGGCGCTGCTGATCGCGTTTTGCATGGCGACGGTGTCCTTCTGGCTGCCCTACTACTTCGGTAGTTGCCGCGACCTTGCCGGCGACTACAGCGACTCGCTGTCGCGGTTCTACTGCCCCGAGGGCCAGTACAACGACCTGGCGTCGCTCTTGACGGTTAACTACGCTACGAGCATGAAGCAGCTTCTGCACTTCACCAGTGATGCGAGCTTCACGCCGTTCTCGCTGTGCATGTTCTTCGTCGTGTTCTACATCTTCGCGTGCTGGACCTACGGTATTGCTGTGCCCTCGGGTCTCTTCGTTCCCAGCCTGCTTGCCGGTGCTGCGTACGGCCGTATCTCGGTCATGATCGTGCACTACCTGGGCTTCCCGGTTGGCGCGCAGGATGGTATGTTCGCGCTCATTGGATCGGCTAGTATGCTCGGCGGTATGGCTCGGATGACGATCTCGCTGACGGTTATCATTCTGGAGTGCACGGGCGTGATCGAGTGGGGTCTCCCCATCATGGTGTCGCTGATGGCAGCGCGCTGGGTTGGCAACAGCTTCAACGAAGGTCTGTACGACATTCACATCCACCTGAACCACCTGCCGTTCCTGGAGTTTGATCCGCCCTACTACGCCCGCTTCCTTCGCGCGCTCAGCATCATGAGTTCGCCGCCGACTTGCGTACCGCAGATCGCCAAGGTTGGTGAAATCTACGATTTGCTCAAGAACTGCAACCACGGAGGCTTCCCTGTGATCGTGCCTCGCAGGCAGGATGCCGCTGGCGGTGGCCACCGACCCAATTTGGGCGCCACGCGCAAGCCTCCTCGCTTCGCAGGTATCATCAACCGCCACCACCTGGCCGTGCTGCTTCAGCGCAAGGACTTTTTCATCGAGAAGCCCGAGCCGTTCGTCCGCATACCTGCTAGCGACACGACGCTGCTGTACAATGACCAGTATGCGCTTTCGTACCGCGACATGGAGGGCAGCTACCCGCGATACCCGTCCATCAACGACATTCAGCTCGATGATGAGGAACGGGACTTGTGGATGGATATCACACCATACATGAACCCCACGCCCCACACCGTTCAGGAGCAGACCCCGGTGCCGCGCGCTTTCCGTATGTTCCGGTCATTGGGACTGCGTCACCTCATTGTGCTGAACCGACGGAACGAAGTGCGCGGTGTGATCACCCGAAAGGACCTGACACCGGCACACCTCAAGTTCTGCCTCGAGTCCCTGAGCGAAACGGAGAAGCAGCGCATCCAGGGTTACTTCCACCGTGATCGATGTGGATCGGAGCGCTTCGAGGACGTGGAG
Organism: Phytophthora pluvialis; assembly: GCA_001314425.1. Lineage (NCBI taxonomy): Eukaryota > Oomycota > Peronosporomycetes > Peronosporales > Peronosporaceae > Phytophthora > Phytophthora pluvialis. The sequence continues at coordinate 20,587 of LGTU01001140.1, read as the reverse complement.
AAGAAGCTCATCAGCATCAACGATAACTCTTAAAGCCGTGGCCGGCGGTAGCAGCCCCGTCGGACGCTGCTATCGGTGGTTCACACCGCGTGAACGGACTGACGAGTCCAACCGCGACTAATCCAGCGAGGCACGTTCAGAGAGGACCCCAAGACCACAGACCACCCCCAAATTCCGCTCGGTAATGACCATGAGACTTGTGTATACTCTGTATTTCGTTTCTCCATGTTGCTGTGTCTGCCTAAAAATATGCTTCGAGGTCTGACGCTGACGTGTTTTACTTTTGAGTGTTTTGTTTGATTGTACTTGCAGTGTTCTGGTCTTGGGAAGCATGTCAAGCCGCAATGGAGCTGGGCCGCCACCGCCTGGCCAAGGACCGGGTCGGTACATTCCATCACCACGAAGACAGGCTGCAGTACGTCTGCCGACTAGTGTTCCTACCAACGGTGTCCCAACGGGACTGCGTAGGGGCTCTGGTCTGAACTACCCGAGTGCAGCAATGCTGGCTGCGGCAGTGGCCTCTGCTGGACCCGAAGACATTAATCCAAAGATTGCCGAGATTCAGGCACGAGTGGAGGAATTGGTGCGTCGGTATGACGATGATGTTGCTGCTGTGGATCACGAACAGCTCCTAGAGGAGGAAGATGATAGTTTCGGGGACAAGGCGGCAGGGACTCCGGCTCGGTGGCGAGTTGGAGACGTACTGCTGGCTACACACCGCGCGATGGCTCGCACGAGTACACACACGGAGCGCTCGATTATGGCGGAGTTTGCTGACGACCTAGAAGTGAGCGCTGCAATCGGCAGTGGAGCGCAGCAAATGGGAGACGCGTTTATAGAGGCGGAGGAGCTGACTGCTCGACGGCACCAGCGACTTTCACACATCCATCAGGCTCTGCAGTCTTTGGTGGCGAACGGGATGTCGCTAGACGCCAGTGACGACGACGAGGAGGACGACCAAACTGCATCGTATGCCATTCGAGAGCGTCAACTGAAGAGCACAATTGATGCGCTGCATCGTGAAAAGGATTCCATGACGGCACCAAGAGTATGGAGTAAACAGTGGCGAAGTATATGCGCCTGTTGCTCGGTTTGAGTCACTTCGCCTGGTGCTGGCAATTGGAACCATTTTGGGTTGACACATTCATCAGATGGATGTTCACACAGCCTTTTTAAATGGGTCAATGGACGCTGAACAGAAGGTGTACATGCACCAACCTCCTGGGTACAAACTAGCGGGCCATGAAGGACTAGTGTGTGAGCTCGAGAAGAGCATATATGGACTTAAGCAAGCTCCAAAGATCTGGTACAAGATCCTCCACAGGTTCTTCACAGAGTTGGGTTTTGTCCGATGCAACAAAGAATACTGCATCTACGTCCAAAAAGTGGGAGAGCATTGGATAATTGTGGTCATCTATGTGGATGACCTGACAATCATGTCTCGTGACATGAGGGTGATCAACCAGCTGAAAACAGATCTCTCTGCGAGATTCAAGATGAAAGACCTGGGCGACATCCACTATATACTTAAGATGGAGGTCCGTCGGAATCGTGAACAAAAGATCATGACAATATCACAACACAATTACATTAACGATCTGTTGAAAAAGTTCAACATGGAAAAGAGTTTACCAGTATCGACTCCACAACTCAAAAGCGTGGAACTCGAAGCTGAAACAGAATTGTCAGCTGAGCAAATAGCAGTCCAAAATTTTGACTTTAGAGGGCTTGTCGGATTGCTACAGTATCTGGTCAGAGGAACAAGGCCGGGCATTGTCAATGCAGTAAGAGAACTGAGTAAGTTTTTGTCGTGCTACAACGAAACGCACTGGCAGGCAGCCAGGAGAGTCCTAAAATACTTGAAAGGGACGTCAACGTACGGTCTAATTCTTGATGGAAAATCGAGAACGGTGGCGTATGAAGTGTACACAGACGCAAGCTTCGCGTGTCAACCCAAAGAATGTAAATCAGTTACAGGGTATGTCATCTCCATGGCTGGCAGCAGTATATCGTGGTGTAGCAGCAAACAAGGATCAGTATCTCTTTCTACTGCTGAAGCAGAGCTCGTCGCACTGAGTGAAGGAGCAAAGGAAAGCGAATGGCTATGGTACCTATTAAGAGAAATGGGATTTCCCCAAGATAAACCAGTACAGGTATGGTGTGACAGTAAGGCAGCCATCACCACGGTAAAGAATCCTGGGAACCACAAAGCTACGAAACATATTGAAATAAGATACCTATTTACACGAGATCTCGTGGAGGAAGGGCGATTGGAGATTCAGTACTGCTCGACAAATGATATGGCAGCCTACATACTGACAAAAGCCCTGCCAACAGGACAGTTCATTAAGTTAAGATAACTGATTGGGGTCAAAGACCTTAAGACTACGGACGACACTTAGTGGGAGTGTTTAGCCCAGCACTGGAGGCCAGTACCAAGGGATGCGTCTGTTCGGCAGAGACCGACAGACGATCCAAGGATGGGCTGGCCCAGTACTGTGTGAGACAGAATAATAATGTTGTATGGATTACATTATGCCATTTGAAGCGTCTATGTAGTCTACGGTACTACGACCACATGGTTGGTAGAGGAGCCAATCTCTATTGGCTCCTGCCGCCTCTCGGACCGAGGCAAATATTGGTGCGATGAGGAAGGGAAGCAAAGAGGTAGGAAGTTGAGGACGAGCTCCTCATTCCACCTTTTGCTTCAGTCTGAGCACGTCTGTTAGATAGCAATAGGTAGGGGTTTATAAAGAGTAATAAAGGCACTTGAGACCAACTAAGCTTTCATTCAGTCTAATAGCCACGCCGAAGAGAACCGGGTCGCTACGCTGATGCTGCTGTCAGTCTCTGCTGTCCCTCGCTCATTTGATGACGGCGAAGCGCTCGCTCTGCGCCAACAGCAGCATGTCCGTCCGGTCCTTCTGCTCCGTCACGTCGTAAATATTCACATAGTAGCCCTCGGCGATCGGCATGCCCCAGCAGAGGTCGGAAATAAATATGGCAATACAGTAATAAATTGGGTTTTCCACACAAAAAATGTATTATTTGATCTGTCCAGCTCCAATACAATATTTTATTGGTCCATTATTGGCAATAAATATGGCAAAAGTAAGCCTGAAAAGTAAGGCAAAAGTAGCTTACTGTTGCCCTCCTTTGAGCTCCACCACACGATGGTGTCATTTGCTAGAGCCGATGACATTAGCAGTGAAGTATTCCACACCACTGCCACGTCACCAACGATCCGTTGGCTGGCAGCGCATCGATCCAGGGGTGATTTGGCAAGGCCCACAAGCCTTTGAGAGCTCACAACTTCATCTTCCGTGAACTGCAATGGTCGCCAACAAGCAGATCACCTCCTTTTTCTTCGCTCCGCTAGGCCAAGGCCTATTTCGCTGCAACCTGTGCCGCCTCGATCGAAAACAAGTTCCGGGCTCCGGATACTCCAACCTGATTACCCACCTGGCAGGGCAGCATCCGGGCTACGAGGCTCAGTACGCGGCATCTGTCTCCAGCGCCAGCCGTTACCTACAGTCGTTTGGCTTCGTGTGCGAGGAAGCAAGCCATCTATTCCAGTGGAACCGGTGGATATTTCAGGCACCCCAATCAGATATAATTAGCAATGCACTTCAAATTGCCTGTTGTGGCACTGGTATAGCACTAGGCATTTAAGGAAGAGTAGGCGCAACACGCAGATCGGCAGACTGGCTGATGCCAAGCGTTCAAGCGGGCCCCGTCACCAGCAGCCAATACACCGTGTGAGCCTGGCGGAGCTCGTTGGGGGGGCGACGTCTATACAAAGGTGCTCCCCGTCACTTGGTGAGGAGCATGACAGCACCTCATCCGGTAATGACGGGTCCGACTTTGAGGGGCCCAACCTCTTCACGGTCGAGTTTATCTACGCGAAGAAATCCAACGTGGCTGGCGACGCGTACTACTTCGTTGGCTGGGTTGGTTTCCCGCGACCAACGTGGCAACCGGCAGCCGACTTGCCACAAGAAATCATCGGTGATTTTGAGCGGGAGGAACTGGGCACTGTGTGGCCCGTTGATCGACGAGCATTCATACCAACAGGACTGCCTACCGGGACAAGCGGAAGAGGAAGAACAGGTAGACGAGGACAGGTAAAGTCAATATACATTGCGGCAATATTTACTATTGCTGTGGCATAAATTGCTTTTTTTATTAGTGAGCTGACTGCTGGTGTGGCTCGCATGGTCAGTCTACGGATGGCGGGCCACCGCAGGGCCATACCGCGCAGCACTACGAGAAGCGTGCTGCAAGCGTCTAATAGACGAGGACGCCAGCAAGAGCAGGGCAGGGCGACAAAATGGAGAGAGCACAGCAGCGAAGCCGCCGACGGGCTTGCCAAGCTGGAGTGGATACGGATCTGGCGCATACTTGGGGTAGTGCCGTGGGGAGCACAAGTCCTCTACCGCCTCAAGTCCAGGGCTTACTCGTTGTACGACATGAGAAATGGGAAGCTGGGATGCCCACATGCACAATGCGTGCATGAGGTAGACGTGGATCTGTACCACGTCTTTTGGACATGTCCGGCGGCCAAGCAACTGCGCGCAACATTTGTGCATCAGTGGAAACAGCTTGGATTGCTAGAAGCGGAAGTGGAAACGGCGTGCTTCGGACTGGAGCTGCCCAATATACCAACCGCAATTTGGGAGGTGGCGGCCAGGCTCAGGCAGGAGGACGAGGCGACGACCTCTACCACGGGCGAACTCATCACCTCAATCACAGAGGGGTGCTGGCGCCTTGGCGCGGCTTTATATTTTCATGCGGCCTGGAGATGGAGAGTGCAACATTTCGACGACACTAACAATGTCACTGCAGCCCAACACACGGCGGCGCTTGCTAACCGCTTACGACATGGGTACAAGACATTGCATCAGCACCTGCGACCGACAGGCAACTGGCCCGCACTGAAGTGTGTAGCGAGAGTTGTAGATCAGGTGCTTAGCAGGAAATGGGTGGGGGAACGCCAGTACCTGCTGACCAGTCATGGCTGGGCTCCAGAGGTTCGTCGCGTTCATGGAAAAGCTGTGCGAGGCGTGGTGGCACTGGCTCCACTGGATGTTGATCAACGTTGACCAAGACGACAGCTCGCAAGACTTGTATGACACTCGGCGTACAATTACGGACTCGCTCACTCGCAGGTACAAGACCGAGCACAAGAGGCTTCAACGCATCCCAGGATTCCCTGACACCGTCTTGCAAGAGCCGGGGGTGTGGGTGCTTCCTCAGCGCGTGTGTTATTGGATCTGGGAGGATCCTCGGATCGTGGACGCCAATAGCAAGGCCAAGCTCCCCCGGCAGCAGCTGGACGAGCCTGAACGTACCCTCTGGGCTGCCGCGACCAGCGAGGTCGAGCGCACCCAACACGCCTCCGCGGAACTACGTGCTCGCATCATCCCACTTCCTGAGCGTGCACATAATTGGATCGTGCCTGGTCGTGCTGACCATGAGGTGAAAGACAGCAGCGACGAAGAGATGCTATGAGCTTCTGAACGCATGTCCCATTCACGAATTCTGGACGCGGTATCAGCATTACTTAGCTTACATGTCGTAGCGTAGCAGCCCTCTTAATCGTCCAGGAATAATCATCATTTGCGTCTCTCAGCACATTTCATTCGATCCTTTCTTCACCACCGACACCACATTCACCACGCGAACGTGGGCTGGAAACATTCCGTTCAGCATCTCAGCCAGTTTTCACATTCCGCAACAGATCACCATTCTCCACACACTAAATCCACTCTGAGTCTTAAAGTGCGTTCAAGGCGCACCCATGCGCTCAGCCAAATTCGTATTCGTTCAAACTACATAATCATCAATCCTTCCACAGCATAGTCAGTCACTTCGCAAGTCCCACGGTCTGCTAAGCATCTGCGTTCAAGGAACACTAAATGCTTGGGTGATTATCCCCAGTCTGCATAGCCCGGAAGCGAGCTCGTGCTCGAGCTCCTTGGTTGAACTCATACAGGAGGGCACCACAGCTCAACTGTGTGACTGGCAGCCACTCAGGATCACTGTATCCCTTCCACTTGATGAGATATTCGCGAAGACGACGAGAAGTTCGAGTGCGTTTAGTCCATCGCAGGTCCAAAACTTTCTCGACTTCATACTCATCGTTCTGGTTGTCGGGCTCCCAACTGTCTTCGGGTAACAGCGTGGCATCAAAGTCATCATCTTCAGCCACTTCAATTTCCGCAGATGGGCGTTTTGGAAACAGCGCTCGGGGCTTCAGTCGGCTTACGTGCACCCATGAGTTCACGCGATAGCCTGTGTCCTTGACCTTCAGTTTGACCCTGAAGTCGTCATGGATCTCGTCAATCCTGAACGGGCCGTGCCACATATGGGCCAACTTTCGACTCAATCCTGTCTGATCCTTGGGTATGTAAAGCCAGACGGCATCACCTTCTTTGAAATCAGCCTTCATGCGATCAGACAAGTCTGCCCACTCCTTGGTCTGAGCCTCTGACCTCATACGCTTGGCCTTCTTCTGTAAGTCTTCAGCGCAGGCCTGAGCGTAGCTGTAGTCTCGCCGCAGTTTTCGACGCCATTCAAACGCACTGCGTTCCGGTACACTGGACGGCTTGGGCCCAAGCATCGCTGAAAGAGTGCTCTGAGCGTCCCAACCATGCACAAGGTTAAATGGTGTACCCCGTCGAGTCGCATCAAATGACGTGTTCAGCGCGAACATCAGTCGCTCAGCATGGCCATCTTAGTCACTCTGGTCAGCCTCCGCAACGTAGGCTCTGATGCTCCGTACAACAGTCTGAACAGAGCGTTCCTGTTGACCGTTCGCGTGTGGGCGGTAGGCCAAGGTTGCTTGTTGTCTGCTACCAAGCATCTCCCTGAAATGAGTGAAGACTTCGCTCATGAACCTTGGGTCCTGGTCGTGGCGCAGCATAGAACTTGCTCCAAAACGTCTGAACACACATTCTTCATAAGCTTCAGCGACATCCTGAGCTGTTGTTGAGCTCATCGGTTTACACATCACAAAACCTGAAAACTAGTCCTGAAACAGGAACAGAATGGTATTTACGCGTTCAGACTTGGGCATGTGAGTGACGAAATCCATCGACACAAGCTCAAACGGACGTCGGGGTACAATGTTACCAAGTGACGGGCCAGGGTTCAGAGGTCGTCCCTTAGCCAACGCGCAATCGGAGCATTCTTTGACGAACACTTCCACATCGGCGAACACACGCGGCCAGTAAAACTCTCAACGCAGCTTTTCATAGGTTCGCGTGATGCCCTGGTGCCCACCTTGGTAATCCTCGTGAGCGTAATGCAATATGTCTGGACGCAGATCAGTCGGCACAACCAACTTCAGCTCGGACTCTTCGTCTCGCGGGCGATCTCGAGTGGCCACGCTCAGGGGGTAGAGGACGTCCCGAGAGTCCAAGACGTACTGGTCAGCATACCTGGCAATCTTCTTGACCTGAGCGCGGGTAAATTGGTCCAGCTCTCCTTTCAAGTAGGACTTTATCTTCACTAAGAGTGACTCTCCATCTTGGTGTACTTTAATCCTTCGCCACCGTTCCGCCTGGTATTCCAGCGGTCCCATCGCCCCGGCTTGCGGTAATTCCTGTGCGACCGAGCGCGGGTTACTGCAGCCATAACTCTGGCCGCAGTCAACAGTGGGGCTGGACGCACATCTGCGTCCAAGGCTTTTGCATCAATCAAACCTGTGCTCGGAGATTCCGTGTCCATCACAACTGCCTGTGGGTCCTTTTCCGACTTCATCAAAATTTCAGGTATCTTGGAGACCAATTCTAAATGCAGTCGCTCTCCAGCATCTTCAACCCGCCAAGATTCACCCAACGACAGGGTCTTGGACGTCAGACAATCCGCAGCTTGGTTGTACAAGCGCTTGACATGAACCAACCGCAGAGTCTTGAACTTGGGTTTGAGAGCTTCGACTTCGGCGAGTCCGCGTTGAAGGTTCGGCTGATGTCAATTGATCAGACCCTGGGCTTGCTGAATCACAATCCCCGAGTCTCCAACTGCAACCAAATCCTCAACGCCTCGCTCAATAGCCATAGCTAGACCTCTTAAGAGTCCATGATACTCAGCGTCATTCACAGTCACGTCATTGAGGATAAATCCTCGAGCATCAACCACATACCAGCCAGGCAATTGCCACAGAACACATCCACAGCTCCCTTGACGAGTCGAAATCTTGGCCGCGCCATCAAAACTTGTAGATCATCAGTGGAAATTCCGAGCCATATATCAGTGATCGAAACAATTCCAAGATTCGCAGGATTGCCAGAACCTCCTTCTCAGCAATGTGATATCTCACCTCCGACTCGTTCAGGACACGCCCAGTGAAACGCACCGGCTGAATGACTCCTTCGTGTACTTGGCCCAACACTGCACATGCCGCCCAAGGGTTGGCATGCGGTATAATGATAAACTGCTTGGTGCGATCAGGGTGTCGTAGTAGCGGAGTCAAGACAATCTTACGCTACAGGATCTCAAATGCTTCCTTAGCCCGAGCGAGGTCTCGCCCTGAACGCACTTGTTCATCGTTCAGCTCGTAAAGAACTGCAGCCACCACAGGGAGATCTTCGATGAATTTGTTATAACAGTTCAGGCTCCAAAGGAATGACTGAACTCCTTTCAGCGTGGATGGAAACGGTAAGTCTTGAACGGACTTCGCAATCTTAGGCGTAGCTCGAATTCCTTCAGCATTAATCTCATGCGACAGGTAAGGGATGGGCAACTTGCCAAACTCACTTTTCGGGAGACTCACAGAGATGTTCCAATACCGTAACCGAAACAGGAGCGCGTTTAAGTCCTCACATAGTTGATCCCAGGTAGGAGCACCACGTGCGATATCATCAATATACGAACTGCGTCCAAGCACGGGACCCATCTGCGGGGGAGCAGGGATATTTCGCTTGAAAGCTGTCATCTGCTCGGTCAGTATGGGAAGCTTGGTCGCCTTGCGTTCAGCATCTTGACCGCATGTGTGTTGAGAACCCTGAACGCAGGTACACCCAGAGTCCGGCACATCCAAGTCCAAGAATTCCAAGACATCTTGGTCAACCTGGGCCTCCTCTCCGGGCGGCAGCCGAACGAATCCCTACAGGCAGTTGTTGATCACAGCCTGGTATACGAGAGGTGCGTTCTTGAGTCCGAACGGCATTCGGATCCACTGGAAGTGTCCAAACGGGCAAGTAAATGCCGAGATCAGCTTTGCACGCTCAGTCCTGAGCCCCTCCCAGAAGACACTAGCCATATCTAGGCTCACGAACCACATCGCGGACTCGAAACCAATCAGCAAGTCATCGATCAAGGGCAGTGGATATCGAGAGAGCTTAATGAACTCGTTCACCACTCTGTAGTCAATACACATACGGATATCCACGCCATTTTTCTTGAGAATGATCACAATCGGCGAAGCCCACGCAGATTGTGAGTGCTCGGTCAGGCCCGTTTCCAAGAGTTTCTTGGTCAACTCATATACCTTAACCAGCAAATGCGGGGCAATCTGCCTTGTTCGTTGAGCCACTGGACGCACTTCTCCCACGTCCAAGTCGCAAACTACACCACGAACAGGGGCTGGAGCCGCGTTTCCATCGCCCAAAAAGATTCCGCGATGATACTTCAAAATCATCCTCAGCTTGAAGTCCATTTCTGGAGTCGAGACACCTTGAACTCCAACATCAGTCTCCTCAATTCTACAGTCAGGGCTGATATCTTGAATCTCAGGAAGCATTGTGAGCTGGTCGCGCAGCTGAGCCATCAACTCACTTCCTTCACGGACGTACACCGGCGGTTTTAAGTCCAGCCCTTCCACCGAGATCCGCATGCACCTCACGTAATCCTCTTCCAGTTTCCGCATAGGTTTACTAGCGAACTCTTGGACAGGCAGGTCTGAGTCCAATTCCTCCTCGGAGTCTGCATTCAAGGATCGACCTTGACCGCAGATTTCTGGCAACCTGAGTTCAGAGTCCACATCAACGGTAGACGGCACTGTGGCTATAGCAGCACTCACAGCGCTTTTCGAATCTGCAGCGTCAATACTAGGACTTCCGACAGCAATCTCACTCTCCTGGTCAGGATCAGTCTGTACAGCAATGTATCCGCCCTTCTGCTCAGGCTCTCGCTCTTCCGCAAAAATCACTCGAAGGGTCTTCGGCTTTTTGTTCACCTGAACCATCCGAACTTGCGCGGTACCGGGAGTTGGTCGTAGCAAAATCTTCGACGGCCAGGGATAACTTGGAGTCTGAACGCAGGGTGGTTCTTGATCGTACATCAACTGAGACAGCTTGTCTGCTCTCATCTGAGCTTGAGCGGACAGTGTGTTCTCATAGAAGAGTTGTTGTCACTCCTGGTACTGCCTCCTGCCTGGACGCACATAGCGGCCAGCTCGAGGAAAGAATCCATACTCAACGATTCTGGCCAACGGAGTGTGAGTGTCAATACAGACAGTCTTGTCCGAGATATGCACCACCTTCACCGCTGTTGGCCAGCCTCTGGCCGCATATATGATTTTGGTTACCCAACGATCTCCACGCCCAGCCCAGACAACTTCTCGCTGAGGGTTGGATTGACCATACGTAATACGCACAACAGCACTACGTCCTGGCTGGAGGTACAAAGTTTATGTTGGCCGCACTGGCAAGTCCAATCCTTGATGTCCTCTTGACGGCCCTCCATACATGATAATAGTCTCCTCATCGGGGAGCTGTAACAGGCCTTCCCGTATCGAAAGTCGAACACCACCGCTGAACATGAAGTTCATGCCAAGTAAGACGTCAACACCTTCGCCAATGTTGGATACCCAAAGCTTCAAAACACAAACCACCCTTGGTCCAAAGGTGATCTTGACCTCGGTGTGTGCGGTGATATACGTCGGGACACCCCCCAATCCTGAGACCTTCAACTGCTTATGCGTCTTGAGCTTGAGCCCGAGCTTACGCACAAAGTCGAAACTCAACATGCTCACAGACGCTCCAGTGTCCAGGAGGATCTTTGTCCTGACATCATTCACCGCACCATGCACCACAGCAACCTCATGCGACTCTTCTGGTTCGTAATCCTCCCACCACCCATAGCGTTCACCTGGTCGAAGCCTGAACTCCACTGGAGTCCCCTGAATCCGAGAGGCTTGAACGCAGATTATCCAGACCGAAGTCTGGACGCCTGTGGGTTGAGTTGGGGTTTGAATCTTGTAACACAGTCATGCATTGTTGGTTATCTTGGCATTGTCTTCTTCTCAGCTCTGGGCCTACATACACCAAGACACACAACTCTGGGGGTTTCTTGAGCCCGACGCGTATTGGATCCCCATCCAGCGGGCTTAGTGGTTTAACGACTTTGCCCCAGAGTTGGCCTCACCATTGCGGTTCGGCTGGCCCTTGAGTGTACTTTGGCGGAACTGAATTTTCATTTCTTGGAAGGCGGTCCAGTCTTCACATGACATATCTTGGCGATGTCGATCACACCGTTCGCAAGGCCTCACCCGACACAGGTCTGTCGGATGTCCTCGATCATGACACCGATCACATATCAGGTCTCTCCAGCAGTTCTCTTTCGTATGTCCAGGCTTGCCTCAATTACCGCAGGTTGCTCCCCATGGTTATCGTCGGTTCATTGGCGGTTTTGCGAATATCATTATCCCACTCAGCGATTTGATCAAGAGCGACGCCACTCGCTTACACAAAGCGCAAGGGTATCCTCACTGATGTAGCCGATGTTGGAGAAAGGTATCTACTTTCCAAGACTACTAAGCTTGAGCATGGGGATTTGATCAAGTCGCTTCGTGGTGAAGTCCGTCGTCGCTATGGGATAGGCGTTGCCAAGCCAAAGGGTAAGAAATTAGCAAAGGGTTCTCAAGAGGCAAAAGATCACATAGCTAAGATCCGCGCCATGAGGAAGACCGGGGATCCTTTAGGTTGTGAGAAAAAAATCTACAACATTATCTTTTTTTAGCGTCGGGGCACAAGTTCAGACCTGACCGATCAGAGCTTCAGTTCTTTGGTCGTAGCAAGAGCATAATTGAAACTGAAGAATCGCGGAAGATCACCTTTTTATCGTTCTGGTTATAGATACTGATAGTGATCGTTGATCGAGAACCGTTGTGGCAGTTCATCCAGGCATACTGACTTGGTTTATAACTAATCAGTTGTTCAATCTGAGCATCACCTCTATCAAATGCGCTAATAATATCTCCAGATGCTACATCGTCATTTTTGATCAAATCGCAACGGACTATGTATGAACTCGTAGGATGTATCTGTGGAATTACATTGGATTGCTGAGCGCTGGAAACTGTCGCTGAGGTAGCAGGGGATGTACCAGCAGTCAGTCCAACTATCTTTCCAAACTCTGCATTCTCGATAATTAGGCGTGGAACACGAGTAGTTGTAGGTAAACCAGTACCACCAGCTGAGTATAGACCAGTAGCAGGTCTCGTGTGGCCCACATGAAGGCTCGAAGGAGTCGGAGAAAAGTCGGCCTGACATGCGTAATACACGCTATTCTCACTAACTTTGATATAGAAAACGTTATTCCCAGATCCATCGATTAAATATGCCCCTATATTAACAAGGGATGTCTGGATGCTGCGGTTGATATCGCCATAGGAGTAAATGCCATCAGCAAGATTGATACTAATGGTAGAGGTGGTAGCAGCTGTTGGCACTTCAAGCTTCAGGCTCGTGTTTTGGAATTGTACAGAATCGATGTTATACTCACTGTTGTACATCGCTATTGATTGGATCGCACAAACAACATCCCGGAAGTCAGCTGCCGATCCTGGAAACTGATATTTCCACGACGAGTTGTATCCGTCTGGTGCTATCGATTTTCAAGAAGCTCGCCATGTTGAAGTATATAATTACCGTCAAATTTTGGATGATATTTATTCATATTCTTCAGTCTTGACTGGCTTATCGAAGTTGTACCTGATTTGTCCCTTTACAGAATCGATGAGCAACATCTGACCTTTTCTTTCAGTTGCCTTGTTGTAATAATAGACGATTGAGCGATCATCTACGCCCTTGATATTGAAATCCTTTACTACCATTAGTAAATCACGCTTCGAATTGGCCTTTAGGATTGCTATATACTCAGAATTTAACCGAATCATCTTATCGGTTGCAAAATAGCTGTGGCTCAGAAATATGGTTGATAGCTTGAAGTGTCTTCCACGTGTGAAATAGTGGGATAATATATTTTTCTGGAGTAGCTTATCGTTGCTGTAGTCGTCTATGATAACAAGCTCAGGTTTGTTAGAGCTCATGGGTGTATGACGTATTTGATCAACTTTCGGGGGTGTATCTGGGTCAGCAAAAGAAATGAAATCTTCAAGCTTGTAGCGAGGGTACTCATACAGTTCTTGGTGGGGATTGCGAGCAATAATCGTTAAATGGGCGAATACGTGGGGAGAATGCTTGATAATGAACATACATAGATTGTTCTTCCCACTGAATGAAGGACCAAGGAAAACCATTATAAATAGCTTTTTAATGTCAAGCGCAGGAATATCACCCATGCCGGCAGACTTGAACCTTTTCGGCAACGAGGCACCAAAATCTGGAATAGCGCTCATGATCGTGTCTTTTAATCGCTGGATCTATATAGATTGAGATAAAAACAAACATGAGTTCTGGTTTCTCGTATCCTCAGCCAGTATTTACATCACCGATCTACAATCCTGCATTCAATCTTACGTTGGATGCCAGTGGATATCTGACCTACGAGTATGCGAAGACTCTTTATCTCGATAAAAATGATTATCGCTTGACGTATATTTCAGGTATTACTCCAGGAACAGCAACACAAGGTGTAGCCCTTGTACCGGGTACAAACAAAGATGTTGGTGGCATTGAGGCACTATCTTGTAGCAGTCTAACTGTGAATGGCTCCAGTGTATCATCTGCTCCTGGTTACGTCATGGGCATCACTCCAGGTAGAGCCGCTAATGAAAAAGCCTTGGTACTTGACGGTTCAGGCGCTATTGCTACAATCAGCTCGCTCACTGCTACCAACATTTATGGGAGCATCAAAACGGCAGCTCAGCCATCAATTACATCTGTTGGTATTCTCTCATCGCTGACGCTGGCTACAGCTGGAACAGGTTTACAGATACCATCGTTGAAGTTTTGGGATGGTGTATCGGCTTACACTACATTTAATCAAACGTTCTACCTCGGCATAACAGAGGGCGGTGCTACTGGTTCTAAGGCAATGGTTCTCAATTCAACGAAAGACTTCTCAGGTGTTAATTTATTCTCAGCTGCTACCATTAATGGTACTTCGAAGACTTCTGGCACGATTGGCGACTTCGGATCGCTTCAAATCGGTTCTACGACAGTGATATCATCAAGTCGCAATATTTCAAATATTGGTACGATATCTGCTACATCGCTTACAAGTACTCTCCAGACTGCCGCTCAGCCTAACATAACGAGCGTTGGTACGCTGGCTTCTCTAAGCGTGTCTGGCAACATAACTTCGAGTGGGTTGCTCAATGGATTCTTGGGGTACGGCAACCAATCTTATATTACATCGGTAGGAGCTCTTACGGACCTCGGCATAAATTCTTTGCCATCGACGGAATACCTATCCACCAAAGGCAGTGGATTTGACTACCTTGATGGTAGCTATACTCGCATGTGTCGATTTTTGGGATCTAATCTATCACCGGTGGAATTTCAAATAGAGGTTCATAATGGAGCTACTGCAACCTCAGCGAACGCTGCATGGATTGGAACGAAGACTAACAACGATCTTCGATTTGGAGTTAATGACGGCACCGCAATGGTATTGACGGCAGGTGGAAGAATCGGAATCGGATCAACCTCTCCCAGTGCTCCTCTTCAAGTCCCTGGCGTAGTCTCTGTCACATTTGGGACGGGCGGTAGTACTGTTTATAGACTGCGAACGGACAGCGCCATTACGGAGAGTGCTTTGGGCCCTATTGGCTATTCGGTCAGTGCTGTATTTGGGGATACATCGCCTGTACAGCAATGGCAATGACCAGTGATCGAAGACTTAAAAAGAACATTCAGATTGCACCTCTTGATCGTATCAAACGACTCTATGACAGCGTTGATGTATGTCTTTACGATTGGATCGAATCGGAGAATCGTCAAGGCCAAGAGGTCGGTCTCGTCGCTCAAGATCTTGTCTCAGCTCATCTGACTGATTTGGTATCGGTTTTCTATCGAGACGATATCGAGGAGGGAGAGGACCCTTCACTAGAGCCAACCAAGCAGCAGCTCAATATCGATTATAGTCGTATAGCTGCATACAATATGAAGATGATTCAGTATTTACTTAGAGAGATTGAGGATCTGCGAGCGATTATAAGATAAGCTTAGTGTCTTTGGCAATGGTAAGAACCGAAGAGATCTATACTACAAACGCGATGATAGCAAATGCACAGATGACTGGTTCAGTAAGTAATTTCTTTGGAGCTAATATAATCATGGGTTGCGGACCGAGTAAAGACCTCAAAACAAATTTAACTAGCGATGAACCAAGTCAAATCGTTGGTTCGACCCTATTGAAAGCTGATCAAATCATAGGTTTAGGTGAAGGGAGGCCGCAGGCCGCCCGGGAGGGGCTCCGCCCGCTCCATAGCGTGTTTCTCCCCACACAGAGTTCTGATGGGGAGTCTGCAATACTTGAGATTAGTATTAGTGATAAAAATTGACGTATATCGTGGATATCGAAATAAACTAATGAGAAATGGTATAAGTTAGATGGCAAACGTTTTTACAGTTTTTTTTTTCTTTGGTTGGTAAGCCCATACTCCCCCACCTTGAGTCTGAGTTGATGCATCCACCTTCTTGTCAGTTTTGTCTAAATCCGTTGCCCACACAGCTGCCTGAGTCTTCTAAGGTCGATCATTGATGATTAAATTCTTCATGATAGCTTTAAGCTCAGCAACATTAAGATCAGCGTTATCACCATAGCTACCACCAGAACTTGAAATATTGCGCGGGTTGAAGAAAAACATGATCTCTGACTATAGTAGTCGAGTGATAATATCTCTAAATTCGTTATCGTTGATAAGTTGATTGCTGTACATATCTACGGTGAGAGACTTTAGCTGCTTTACGATGCTTGGGGCATCATTGCCTAATTCAAGCTCTCCTTTAAGCTTATCATACTCGGCTCGAAGAGTCTGCAGCGGGTCCTCAAGCTTATCGTGGAAATTATACTGGAGATGGGTGATGGCAAGGATCTCCTTAAACATTTTTTTGTCATCGATATTGAGCTTATCGTAAGCAGCTTGGTCGATGTGTTGTTTATATACAAGGGTTCTGACCATGGTTTGGAGACTATCGCTGATCTGACGTTTAGGACCGCATTTCCGACGGTTAGGCTGAACAATTACGAGTGTTTTGGCATCCAGATCTGGCAAACGAATGTACTTGCTACCAAGCTGGCGATAAACATACGCACTCGGTGTTGCCAGCTCCTGAATTTCATTCAGGTTGTAGGTTGTATCACGTCTGACTACTCCATCCAGTGGAACTACACCAGCGCCTCTCAGACCACGACCCTCTAATTTAGGGCGAGCGTCAGAATAACGCTTAGCTTTAGAATTATATACAGACTCCGTAGCTTTAAGTGCCGATTGGGTAGCTTTCAAAGCTGATCTTAATGATTTAGAGTTTGACCCTTTCACAGCTTCCTTAGCTGCTTCATATCGCTTCTGAGCCTCGCCATATTCTTGGAAAGCTGTCTCAGCATCATCACGAATCCTCTGCAAGACTTCGTCATGATCATATGGCTCATCACTTTGCCTTTTCACATCAGATGCATTGCTGACGATGACATCTCGAATAATCTTGAGATTGGCATTTACATTCTCAACCATTTTCAGTTCATCTTTTGTTGCTGGGGCTTCAACATTGCTCGCAGTCTCTTGTGCAACTTCCAACTCACTAAGCAGAGATACAAACGTATCCATCCACCGAATATTTTTCAGTAAATCAGTCAATGCTTTTCCAGAAACAACCTTATGCTCCGAGTTTCTTAAATTTAAAGATTGTTTCTCACCTGGAGAACCGAAATAGTACGTATCGTGAGCTCTGAAACCGTCTTTGTAGTTTACAATAGGTCGGAGACGGAGTGGGATTTGAATCCCCCCATTGAAAAGGCGCTTGTAGTACTCGGATAAAATTATTCTAGCCTCACTGTCTGGGATTGACAACGTATGATCCCTGTCTTCATCTAATCCAGTTTTGACACCATGACGTGCTTCTCGGTCACCATCATCACCAGTTGCCTCATATGATTTAATAGACCTCTCGACATCACTTCCTCCTACCATAGAGATCTCTAACCCTCTGCTCTTTATCATTTTTAAAAATGCTCTTAGAGTCGATTGCTGATTTATGCTTCAGATTTGAATGTCTCCCATACACATCAATAGAGCCCATTTTAGCCCAAACGTATTGTTTCAAGCCGCTTTCATCAGATTTAAACAACTCCTTAAAGATCGGAGTAATACTTTTTTTCAGCCCATTAGATTCCAGCATATCCTGATTCTTTAATACAATCCAAAGCAACTTTAATCGACTTTGCTCGTTGTCGGATGTTGTCGATGTAAATTTCCGACTGAATCGGATATCAGGTAGTCTCCGATCCTTAAGAACAACATCGAGATCCTCTAAATCATCGCCTGCTCGCTTTTTCTTCTGCAAACGCGTGAGTGTTCGCGCTCGATTTTCTTCACCACGCATGGCTCCAACTTCATCAATTGAGTTGCTCTCACCATCGTACAAGATATCTCTGAGTTTTGCTTCTATAGCTACCCAATCAATTGATTCATAATTTTTGTTTTTCTTGCCATTTCTAACAGAAATTACAGATCCCTTTTCTCCGAGAAGGTATCTCGGATCATCTCTACCAATTTTCCTTTGAATAGGGTGGATTTAGAGCGCAACCCAATTAGGATTTTCTCCAAACAGGTATTTAACCCAAGACCTGGCTTGGACTTGCTCTTCCGTATCAAGCGGTCTTTCACGAACACCTTTAGTCGAAGTTGAAGCATTTATCATTTGTGGAAATTTGTATGTTTCAACTCCAATATCAGCTGTATTCGGGCTTGCTTGAATTCCTGTATCAGTTGTATTGAAGCTTGCCTGTAACCCTCTATCAGTTGTATCGGGGCGAGTCTGTAATCCTCTATCAGTTGAATCGGGACGAGCCTGTACGCCACTATCAATCATATTTACTCCAGGAAATGACGTTGAGACCTCAGGGTTTTTCTGAGAGAATTCATCACTCACTGTTTTTTTAATGGCTCAGACGAATCTGTCTGAGCTGATGTGGAGGTTTTTGAATTCAGTCTGCTTATAGTGCTATCTATGTCGCTTGTCCATGATGCACCTTCATACATAAGTCGCTTGGCTTTAGCTTGTTGAACAATCGTTTAGATCGTTTAGATCGTTTAGATCGTTCAAGAAGCTCTTGTCGCTTTTGCTCTCTCTGAGCGAGGGATGAGAAATTTGGAAGCATTATTTCTATATCATGCATATCGTAAAAAAAATGAGTAGTCATAATTTATCAGTAGCTGGGCATAACTGAATCGTGGCGAAATGTTGCATATGAATGACAAATATGAAACTTCCGCTGTTCCCCGAATCGAGCTTGGAGTTCTCGCATACGCCGTTCGAGCTCAGCGTTCTCTGCTTCCAGCTCCAGCTTGGCGTTTTCTGCAGCAAGTAACGTTCCTTCCAGTTCACGGACTTTGTCCTCCATCTCCTGTAGCTCCTTGATACTGCCATCGACGCTCAGCTTGGTCTTTCGCTTTACCTCGAGCGCCTTGGCTTTCGCTCTCCTGGCCCCAGCCTCCGCTTCAGCTAGTGCGGCGGCCTGAGCTGCAGCCTCAGCGCGGCTGCGAGCAGCTTCACTCTCCTTGAAGCGTTCCATCTCCTGCATCTTCGCTTGAAGCACGAACGTGTGCTTCATGATCTCCTCACTTTGTGCACGAACCTTGGTCTCGAGCTCCTGTACTCTTGCCTCTGCCGCTGCTGCTGCCTTGGCACTCGCTTGGAATTTGTCACGCCACGATGCCATCAGGGCGTTGGCCGACTCTGCAGCTTTCTCGTTATTCTCCTGAGCGTGACGAAGTTCTTCCGACTGAGCTCGCAGAGCTCTTTGGGCCTTCATAAGCTCCTGAGCTTGCTGCTCAGTCACCAACCGAGATTCCTGTTGCGCACGCAATGCCTCCTGCAATTGAAGGGGGTGCTTTTATGACCAGGTAGTAGCTGTGAGAGCTTCCACGTCCCATTCTCCAGTAAGGACTGATACTCTGTATCTAACGCCTGCCGCCACTGTTTCTTATGTGGCCCGCTTAGTGCATCCCTCAGACTTTTCGGAACTCAGATCCTGTTGACGATGTTATCGACGGCAATCGTTTTGTAGATATGTGTTTGAAAGCACGTATAGTCGCTGTATCGTGCTGGTCTTGTATGGGTGCACTGTGGCCTATAGGGAGCGGTGTTACTACCTGATCCTCTCTTGTGCGATTTGGCCTTAGCTCCCACTGCTACAGGCAGGGGCCTTTTCCTGCGTTTGACTCCCACTATCTCCGGCAACACCGGTTCATTGCTAGGTGTTTCTGGTATTGCCACTTCATTGTTTCGGCCTTTACCCAGCGAGCTAATCTCATTCAGCTCATCCGCTGTTAGCTTGGTAGGCTCTGTCCCGAACGATCTCGTTATTATATTTGCACAATTGGCTGTGTCGAACGAAACCGACCTGGCTACAAAGTGCTTGTTGTTACAAACGTCCAATAGACGGAAACCTTTTGTATCTTCAGAGATTCCGAGGAACCTGCATTTTACTGCTCGTGCTGACAGCTTTTTGTCTTTCCTAACAACCTCTGGCAAGTATGCAAAGCACACGCAGCCCCAGACCTGTAAGGTCTTTACATCTGGACTGACACCCTTTACCAATTCGTATGGTGTCTTGTTCTTTAGCCTGCTCATAGGCGTGCAATTTTGCACATGCGTCGTGTATTTCAGTGCCTCAGGCCACCATTTAGCCGGCAAGTTTGCATCACGCAGTGCACATCTTACTTTTCCCATCTTAGTCTGATGATCTCTCTCAGCTGTGCCATTTTCTTCGGGGGTGTATGGGTTTGAGGTCTGAAATAGTACTCCCTTTTCGGTGCAAAATACTTTGAGGGCGGTGTTCACAAATTCTGTACCTCCATCAGACCGAATTTTCCTAATTGTGAACTTCCCCTTTCGTTCTAACTGTAGCAACAGCTCTTTTACTCTAAGCTGAACTTCCTTTTTCTTTCGGAGGACGTATGTCCAACGCCACGATGTTTGATCGTCGATAATACTGAGAAAGTACCTGATTGAACCTGTTGTACCATACATTCCCAATGTTCTCATGGGTCCATTTGTATCCATGTGTATTGTGCTTATTGGTTGGTGATCTCTGGTTCCAACCATGTTCCTATAGCTCCTTCTGCGCATTTTCATCTCTTTGCATGTATGGCAGAAGAATGACACATTACTCAGTGCAGACCTGCTATAATTGGGCACAGCTGGGATTAGGTTGCAGCTCATTACCTCAA
>LGTU01001139.1:0-11414 GCA_001314425.1 Phytophthora pluvialis | reverse complement strand
GGGCAGTGGAGCGCGGGAGCAAGCCGGCAGCGCTGATGTAGCACTGCACTCTGTGAGTAGTAATACTTGGAACATTACGCTGGCAGTTTTTTTCCTTACCGTAATTTATCAACAAGAACAATCCTGGAACGTTCTTTCGAGGCAGCTGCTCTTTCAGCGACGCAACCTCTCGACCACCTGAGAGCAAAACCAACTCCTTTTCGATCTGAGGGTGGTTTCAGATCATCTCAACTGGTGAGATACTCAGCCAGAATATTTTCCGAATTTATTTATTTTTTTTCTCAAAAAATTTAGTAGGCTATGTATATAGATACCCAAACTGATAACATGACGTTCGAACTAACTTTTGGAAAATACAAGGGCACACCGATCGAAGAAGTATATGCTTCTGATCCTGGTTATTGTCGATGGATGCACAACCAACCCAGTCTCAATATTACTGAGGATATCAAGATTTTCCTTCACTCCAAGTTTCTAAGCAATGATAACTCGTATATGATGAGTTGGGGCAAGTACAAAGGGAAGACGCTAAAGCAAATTAGTCGCACCGATTCTAATTATATCGATTGGCTTCGTAAGAACCCATTCGTAATTGAGAAATGTCCTAAGCTTGTCGAGGCTTTAGAGATTAAGTAAAAAAAAAACATATTTTTTTAAGCCTAACATCTAAGCAGTGGTAAAATCAAGAACCTCACCCGTTAGACGATCGTAGGAGAGCTCTTGCTCACTCACAACCAAAACAAGCATGTTGGTACCTTGGCAACCAGCATTAACGCCCTGAACCTGAATAGCCTGGGGTACATCACGTTCCGTCAGGCGGCTAACATCAGCAATGAGAACACGGTTAGTTAGCGACCACGTCTGATAGTCAAGAAGACCATTCACCAGCTCAGGAGTCAGATCACCGTTAATCGAAGAAATCTTAGCGACTTCATTAGTGAAGTGGTGGAAGTCATAGTCGTGGCTGATGTCAAACGTCTGCTGAGAACCAATACGAACGTTAATGTTGCGAATGCTTGAACCGGGGTGAAGAGTCCAAGGAGCCGAATCAAACGGACTCTGGAACTCCTGTACAGCAGCAGAAGCAAAGCTACCCGTCTGCTCAGCAAAAGGAAGGAGAATAACATACTTAGCATTCTTAACAGAAGCGGAAAGCTGGAGATCAAATGCAGCATTAAGCTGAGTCGACTGCTTACCAGTACCAGCACGCTGGTAGAACCACTGTGCATAGCAATCATTGTATCGAACCTTCTTAACAGGCTTGGAGATAATTGCCTGAGGGTTCTCAAGATGAACGAACGGTACATACAGACGAGAAGTAGTAAATGGCATGTACGTACCATCGATGGTCGGTTCAAGTGCATTGTCAACGGCGCCCCAAGAAATGCTGAATGGGGCAGAAGCCGCAAGGACACCAGCCATAGGATTACCGGTGGAAGAAGCCGCAACCATAACAGGACAGACATTACCACTCGCGAGAGTAGTACTGGTTAGCGACATACCCTTCGACGCATCTACAGCAACAGACGAAGTACCCTGGTTGACGCGGAAACGGAGACGGATCTGAGGGTTAGCCATCAAATCGAGCTCCTTGAAAATCGGATGGAGATCAGTTAGCTTAACCTTTAGCATATAGTTCCACGTTCCCATGATGGCGTTAGCAGTAGCAGCACCAGATACAAAGGCACCACGAGCAGTCTGATTCGAGATAGTGGTAGAAGCAGCAGCTCCACCTACAGACGGCCACGACGTAGAGAAATCAGAGCCAGCATTAGGAGGGTTAGACAGAAGTCGGCGAACAAAGCCATCGTTGGGAATAGATGCACCACCCGAGGGGCCAGTGGTGGCAAACGAAGATGAGAATGCAGTAGTGTTTGAGTATCCATCACCAGTAGTCGAGCTGGTAGCAGAACTGTACAAAGCGGACTGAGCAGCATCTGGGTAAAGGAAAGACTCTGCTCCATGCTTCTCAACATACTGAGGACTGTAGCTTGTCTGCGCGCGGACATTGTTCCAAAAGAGCTTGTAGTCAGCCATGGAAACAATGGTCTTGCCATTTAGTTCAAGAGACATGCTGTCAATGACGTTCCAGTTGCCACACTTCAAAGTAGCACAGAAACGATTGGCGGGTAAAGTCTGAGCAGTAGCACCATTCTTCATCGATACCTTGTATGGGAGCATGATGTACGCATCGCGAAGGCAAGCAAATCCTTCGGAGCCGTTAAGCTGAGCAGTTGCATCGATAGTAATAACACCATTCTGATACGATCCCTGATTAAGATCAATAACAAAGGGTACTCGCTTGCCAGAAGATACCTTGATCTCCGGGTCGCTCTTGAGCGAGCTCTGGTACAAATATTGGTCGGATAGTTGAGTTTCACTCATCGTGGATTGTATATGTTTTCTAATATAGTTTGAACGAAATTAAATATTATGAGCAATCTTATCAAGCCAATCACATCCGATCATGATCTGATCGAACTTGCGAAAAAAATAGGCGTACATCTGGATGATATCTATGAATCGAATGAAATAACGAAGCCAATATCTAAGAAAGGGTCATATCTGGTTTTACTACGGCCACCTAATCTCGATGTAGGACACTGGCAGGCTGTTCATAATGGCGAATTCTTCGATTCAATGGGTGAGGCAGCTCCAACAAAGTATGGTATCGGAAAATACAACCCCGAGCAATTCCAAGGTACGTATGGTGATTACTGTGGAATTTGGTGCATGCTATGGTTATATTCCAAGCAATATAAGAAACCGCAAGTATTTTCAAAGATGAAAGATTTAAATTTAACTATTCTTTAGTTTAGAAAATATAGATTAATCATGTATCGTGAATTAACGATCTCCAGTGATATTCCAGGTCCCAAGCTGACCAAAGCTTTCAAGACTGGTAAGCTAAGTCTTACAGCTGACCAACTCAAAGGCAGTGGTTCTGTTATTCATCTTCACCCTGCTTCCTATGAGAAAGCCCTCAAGGCTCGCAAGGCAGGTCGTGGTGTCCGTCTTGATATCACAAGACACGAAGTCAAGAAGGGGTATCAGCGTGCACAAGGCGGATCAGTCTGGTCCAAGGTATGGGGAGGCATTAAATCAGCTTTCAAGTTTGCTAAGGACTCAGGTCTATTGTCTCGCGCCGCCGACGTTGTTGTACCCGCTCTTGCAACCGCACTCGGTGCTCCACAGGGTGCTATCCCAGCAAGAGCTGCTATCCGTTCCATGACTGGCATCGGTGTTTATGACTCTGATAGTGATAAGGAAGGAGGACGACTAAGCATGACGGATGTTAAGAAAGGAGCAAAGCGTGCGCTTTCGTATGCTAAACGCAATGGCGTTCTAACCGATGTGGTCGATTCCGGAGAGAAGTACCTACTATCTAAGGCGACCAAACCTGAGCATGAGAACCTAATCAAGTCTATCCGAGGCGAGGTCCGTCGTCGGTATGGAGTAGGAGTTGCCAAGCCAAAGGGTAAGAAATTTGCAAAGGGTTCACAAGAAGCTAAGGACCACATGGCTAAGATCCGTGCTATGCGGAAGAAACCCATGCAAGCTAGATCATTTCGATTATGAGCTTTGATTTAAAAAAAAGTAGCATTAGTCAATCTATTTTTTTGGTCTCAGCAACAGCATGATCGAGACTGAAGTATCGCGAAAGATTACCTTCTTGTCGTTTTGGTTGTAGATACTGATAGTAATTGTAGAGCGAGAACCATTATGACAATTCATCCACGCATACTGACTGGGTTTGTACGAAATTAGCTGACCAATTGCTGCATCACCTCTATCAAATGCGCTGACAATATCACCAGATGCAACGTACTCATTTTTGATCAAGTCGCAACGAACGATATATGAGCTGGTGGGGTGAATCTGAGGGATAATGTTAGAGAGCTGAGCACTGGTAACGATTGCTGAGGCAGCAGGGTACGTACCTGCAGTAAGACCAAGCACATTTCCAAACTCAATATTATCAATAATTAGTCGAGGTACGCGAGTGGTAGTAGGCAATCCAGTACCACCAGCAGAATATAGTCCAGTGGCGGGTCTCGTCCAAGTACCTCCAAGAGTTGGTAATGTCGTTGGTGTTGCTGAAAAATCCACCTGGCATGCGTAATAGACACTGTTTTCACTAAGCTTTAGATAGAACACATTGTTTCCAGTTGGATCGATCAAATATGCTCCAGCATTGACCAGGGCTGTCTGAATGCTGCGATTGATGTCGTCATAAGAATAAATGCCATCAGGGAGAGTGATACTGATAGTAGAGGTGGTAGCAGCAGTCGGGACTTCGACTTTGAAGCTTGTGTTTTGAAACTGCATCGCGTCAATGTTGTACTCACTGTTGTACATGGTAATGCTTTGGACTGCACAAACTACGTCGCGGAAGTCAGCAGCTGAACCAAGGAACGAGTATTTCCAAGTAGAGTTGTATCCATCTTGGATTAGGTTGGTACTGTCAAGTTTGAGAAAGCTCGCCATTTTAGTTATATATGATGATAAGCATTTTTCTGATGGATAATTCGGAATTAGTCATCCATAGCAATTGGTCTGTCAAAGTTGTAGCGGATTTGTCCTTTAACAGAGTCTATGAACAACATCTGTCCTTTCTGTTCAGTGGCTTTATTGTAGTAATAGACAATCGACCGATCATCTACGCCCTTGATATTGAAATCTTTCACAACCATCTGTAAATCACGTTTCGAATTCGCTCGTAGGATGGCTACGTATTCACTGTTGGGTCTGATCATCTTATCAGTAGCAAAGTAGCTGTGGCTCAAGAATATGGTACTCAATTTGAAGTGTCTTCCTCTTGTGTAGTAATGTGAGAAGATGTTCTTCTGGAGTAGCTTATCATTACTAAAATCATCGATGATAACAAGCTCAGGCTTGTTAGAACTCATTGGTGTATGACGTACTTGATCAACGCTGGGTGGGGTATCAGGGTCAGCAAAAGTGATGAAATCCTCTAACTTATCACGTAGATACTCGTATAACTCTTGGTGTGGATTGCGTGCGATGATCGTTAGATGTGCAAACACGTGGGGAGAATGCTTGAGAATGAACATACAGAGATTGTTCTTACCACTGAACGAGGGGCCAGGGACAACCATTCTAAACAGCTTTTTAATGTCAAGGGCAGGGATATCGCCCATACCCGCAGACTTGAACTTTTTTGGCAACGAAGCGCCGAAGTCTGGAATACCGCTCATGATCGTGTCTTTAATCACTCGATCTATATAGCTCGAGACAAAAACAACTATGAGTTCAGGTTTCTCTTATCCCCAACCAATATTTCCGTCGCCTATCTATAATCCTGCTTTCTATCTAACGTTGGATGCCAGTGGATATCTAACCTATGATTATGCGCAGACGCTTTATCTCGATAAAAATGATTACCGTCTAACTTACATAACAGGTCTTATCCCAGGGACAGCAACACAAGGTGTAGCCCTCATTCCAGGTACTAATAATGATATCAGTAGAACTGGAGCATTATCATGTACCAGTCTGACTGTGAATGGTTTCAGCGTATCATCTGCTCCCATTTACGTGCTCGATATAACGCCTGGTACAGCCGCAAACAACAAAGCACTCATACTTGGTCCATCCGGTGAGATTGGTACGATCACATCGCTGACCGCAACATCGATTACTGGCACGCTACAAACCGCTGCTCAAACGAATATTACATCGCTCGGAACGCTCTCAGGATTAACCATTGGAGGCAATCTGACCTTCACAGGAGCATCACGATCGATTTCTGGTTTAAGTAGTATTTCAGCAACTACACTCACTGGATCACTATCTACGCCAGCGCAAACCTCAATCACGTCAGTTGGTACCCTATCTAATCTTACGCTCGAGACAGGCGGCACTGGTTTGCAGATTCCAGGAGTCAAGTTCTGGGACGCAACGTCTTTGGCGTACAAGACTCTAAACCATAATCAATTCCTTGATATCGTGGAGGGGGGCTGTGTTGCTCAAAAAGCACTCGTAGTAGATCTTAACAAAGATGTTGGATCTATCAGAAATCTCTCTTGCACGGGAACTTTCACAGCATCTGTATCAACATCAACGCCAACCCTGACATGTGATACGATAACCAAAGCTGGAACCCAAACGATGAGCGCAACGACTCTCAATCTCAATCCAACTACTCTACAGCTACGGGGCACTACCATCAGTGCAACTGCTGCTGAACTCAATATCCTAAGTGGTTGCACAGCTTCAACAGCTGAGCTTAATTATGTCGATATCACCACGGCTGGATCAGGACAGGCTTCAAAGGCTCTTGTTCTTAATGCGTCGTCATCGATAACGTCGGGTATAGCCACTCTATCAGCATCGAATTTGATATCGATTACAAATACTCAGTGTCTAACTACAGCTGGAACAGCCCTAACGACAACCTCCCGTGCGAATGAGTATCAGGCATTAATACTGAACTCAAGCGCAACTACTGGAGCAACATCGGCAATTGCTTTTTCTATAGACGACAGCTCGCTCAATACATACACACCCTCAGTTGCTCTGATAGCTACACGGACAGCTACATCCATCCAATACGCTATGGCTGACTTTGCTATCCAAACAAGGTCAAGTTCTAACATTATCAGTCCTATGACAAGCCGCTTAGTTGTGAAACAGGCAGGAGGCATTGGTATCGGCACAAGTGCGCCAACGGGTAGTGTCCATATTATTGGATCTGCTTCGTATTTAGCTGGTAGCTGGCAACGGATAATGGCATTTGCCAATGATGATGCGACAACGCCAATAAGGGCAGAGATTCAGATAGTTGATGCTACTTCAGGAACGAGTAGCGGAAATGGTCTATGGTTTGGAACGATTACAAGTGATCCAGTTAAAATCGGTTGCGCTAACACCTCGGTGATGTATATCAATACGAGTAGTCGAGTCGCTATTAACTTATCTGCAAGCTCATGGAGCCCTGAAGCTGATTTGCATGTGAATGGTCAAATATGGAGCAATAGCTACTTTCATTCGAAGCAAAGTGTAGATGGGAAAGCAGTCTATCGCACTAATTGGTCTCAATCAAACTATCTGGCGTGGGGTACGGATGCTACTATTGGTGCTATGCGTCTGGGAGTATGCGATGCAACATTTGCATGATCATCATACTGTCCAGTAAGAGGAGGCGCATATACAAATGCGTCGGATCAGAGGCTAAAGAAAGACATTGTAGGGCTCCCCTATGGTTTGGGTGAGGTTATACGTATGCAACCAAGAAAGTATACTATGCGTCAAGACAATAGCGAGCACATTGGATTTATTGCGCAAGAGATGCTTAGTATCATACCTGAATGTGTCTCAGGGGTTGAATCCCCAGATGATGAGCTCAATGATCAGGGCGAACCTATCAATCCGATGGGTATTGACTTAGCGAGTCTTACATCCGTTCTATGCAAAGCTATCCAAGAACTCAAGGCTGAAGTTGATGAGTTGCGAGCAATTATCTCTGAATGAGTATAGCCATGGCTGGCGCTTATAAGTTTCGTGTTTCAACAAAGCGAACCAAAAAGTATGATGCTCTGTTTGCTGATGGTAGAATTGTATCTTTTGGTTCTATTAAGCGGAATGGTGAGCCTTATCAACAGTATCGGGACCGTACGCCATTGAAGGCATACCAAGCCTACGATCACAACGATCCTAAGCGACGTGATCGATACTACAAACGACACCGCATCGATTATCCGCCTTATTCACCTGACTGGTTTTCAAAAAAATATTTATGGACCTAAATATATAAGCATGGGTTGCGGACCAAGTAAAGAGCTCAAAACTAATTTAACTTCTGATGAGCCGAACCAGATTGTTGGATCGACCATGCTCCAAGCTGATAAGATTATTGTCCTCGGTGATAGTGTTTTCCTTCCAACTCAAAATCCCGATGGGGAGTCTGCCATCATTGAGATCAGTATCAATGATAAAAAAATGAGTGTCTATCGTGGATATCAAAATAGACTCGTGCGGAGTGGCATTAACTAAGCTTAGAGCCCTTGGCTCGGTGCTTGCGCCCCTTGCCTTCAGGCTATTGCTTAGATAGCAAATGTCTTCACAGTCTTTTTTTTCTTTGGCTGGTAAGCCCACATACGGCCACCCTCGGTTTGCGTTGATGCATCCACCTTCCGGATTGACTTATCAAGATCAGTTGCCCACACAGCAGCCTGAGTCTTCTGAGGTCGGTCATGAATGATTAGATTCTTCATAATTGCTTTGAGTTCAGCGACATTGTTATCGGCGTTATCACCATAACTACCAGCTGAGCTGGAAATAATGCGGGGGTTAAAGAAGAACATAGTGTTTATAGTAGTCGAGTTATAATTTGCTTGAATTCCTTATCGTCAATTAAGCGATTGCTGTACATATCCACAGTTAGAGACTTGAGCTGCTTGATAATGCTCGGATTATCATTTCCTAACTCAATCTCCCCTTTGAGCTTGTCATACTCAGCACGAAGGGTTTCCAATGGATCCGTGAGCTTATCGTGGAAATTGTATTGGAGATGGGTGATTGCAAGGATCTCCTTGAACATTTTTTTATCTTCGACGCTGAGCTTGTCATACGTTGGCTGATCAATGTGTTGCTTATAAACAAGAGTTCTGATCATGCCTTGAAGACTATCACTGATCTGACACTTCGGGCCGCACTTTCGACGATTCGGTTGCACAATCACAAGAGTCTTAGCATCGAGGTCAGGAATACGAATATACTTGCTACCAAGCTGGCGATATACGTAGGCACTTGGCGTAGCTAAGCCCTGAATCTCATTTAGATTGTAGGTTCTTCCACGCCTGACAACACCTTCCAGTGGAGCCACACCAGCTCCTCTTAGGCCACGACCCTTCAATCCGCTGTCTTTGTTGACCGCATCGCTATAAGCCATAGATTTAGCGTTGAATACCGCTTTAGTAGCTCTCATAGCTGATTTTGCTGCCTTTAGTGCCGATCGAGCTGATTTTGAGCTATTTCCTTTGACAGCGTTCTTAGCCTCATAATATCGCTTTTGAGCTTCACCATATTCCTGATAAGCCCGTTCAGAGTCATCATGAAGCTTTTGCAAATGTATTTTTATATATGCTTCAGTACCTTGTCGTCTGATATCATGTCCCGTATTCAGTATTGCTTCATTTAATATTTTAAGATTATCATCAAGATTTTTGCGCCTCTGCTGATCAAGTTTCTTATCCTTAACCAATTGTGCTGCTTCCTCATCATTTGATGGGAAGGGATACTCAACTTCCTTGAGATATTTATCTAAATCCTCAAATCCATCGAGCAACGATATGAATGTATCCATCCATCTGATATTCTTCATCAACCCCTTCATCGCTTCTCCAGATACTTGCTTGTGTTTCCCATTTCTAATATTCAAGGGTTTGGTTTCAGATGGCTCACCAAAATAGTATTCAGGATGCGTTTTAACACTACTCTTAGACTCTACGATTGGTTTGAGTCTGAACGGTATTTTTACACCTTTAGAATTAAGACCACTGTAGTAATCGGTTAAGATTTTTTTTAGCATCGTTGTCAGCATTGGATAGGTTTTGATCCATGTCTTCATCAACTCCAGTCATTGTACCTTGACGTGCCTCTCCTACACCTTCTGTGAAATCGTTCGCATCAATTTCTTTGTCCTCATCACCAATCATCTCTAAGTCAAGTCCTTTCGATCTGACCATATCTACAAATGATTTAAGCGTAAGTTGCCAATTGACTTTCTTAGTTATAGAGGGCTTGATTTTATTACTTTCCTTGCCGAAAACGCCAATTGTACTACCATCGATCCATACATAACCATTCGCATCAAAAGGAGTTGCTTTGTTGGTTCCTTTAAGAATAGGAACAATTTTCTTCATTAAACCGTTGGATTCAAGTAGTTCCTTATTTTTATCAATGATCGAGTGCATTTTGAATTTGTTATAAATCTGATCGGAAGTTGTGGAAGTTGAATTATCGAAGAGAAAGCTATCCTCAAGTCTCTGTTTGCTTTGCTTATAGTCCTCACCAGAAGAAGCGTTGGCTCTTTTGGATCCAATACGCTGCCATACTTGAAACGGTGCCTTTTTATCCTCTTTACCCATTTCATTACGTTCTCGTTTCTCATTGATGTAATTGAGAAATCGAGCGTCATTAGTTAGTACCACACCGATATGGTCGTATGTCTCTGACCAATTGATGCTTGGAACTAAAACAAGCTTGTTTAATCTAATACTGTATGTCTTTGCTCTATTTCCAATATAATACTTCGTTAGCTGGCGTCCATTAGAAGCGACGGGATGAATACCCAATTCTGCAAGAATCGGATAAACCTCAAATATTTCTGCAACTGCTTGTTTTGATCGCTTCTGTTCATCGATCTCATCGTTGCCATCATCACTAAGCAAAGTATCATCTGTATCATCGACTGTTGCCTTATCCTCACCAACCCCAACATCTGATGTCGTTGGTCGAGCTTGAACGTTTTGGTCAGTTGTATCAGGTTGTGTTTGAAATCCTATTTCAGCTGTATCAGGGTGTGCATTGACTCCAGCATCCACCATATTTACTTCAGGATCAGTTGAGACCTCAGGGTTTGTTTGGGAGGATTCATCACTCACCGTTTTTTTTAAGGGATCAGATGATCCGCTGGAGGAATCTGTCTGAGCTGATGTGGAAGATGTGGAAGTTATGCTAGTAGTTTTACCTACGTCGCTTGCCCATGATGCGCCTTCATACATATCACGCTTAGCATTAGCTTGTCGAACACGACGTTGAGCTCTTTCAAGAAGCTCCTGTCGCTTTTGCTCTCTCTGAGCGAGGGATGTAAAATTAGGGAACATTGTGTCTATATCTTGGAAATCATAAAAAAAATGAGTACGTAATTACCAGTAGCTTGGCATAACCGAGTCATGACGAAACTGAGAGTATGAATGACAAATATGGTTTCGCTCATTTAGAAAGCTTAGATAACGATCCTTGATGCAGTGAAATGGAACACTAAATATTGCTTCCAACTCATGGCGATACTTATGATTTACTACCGTTTTTCGAAAATTGGCTGATGCATCAAGGTTCATTAGTTCGTTCTTGATTCGGCTTACTTCCTGGATAATCCATAGCTTCCGCTGAAGCTTAGTAAGCTCACGGTCCTTTTCTAAACAACTGGGGCACATTATATTATTACTATATATCAAGTCAGATAATTCAAAACTTTTCGCAAAAATAGATCAAACTATATACTTGAGTCAAAAGCTTACAGAGGATGTCTCTATCAAAATTATTTACAAGCTAACTATGACTCATTTTTTTGGCGTGGGGTCGCAGACCAGCGAGCGGTCAGCTCTTCCAGTACTCCTTTTCAAGAGTTGATCTCCTGTTTTTGTTAACCAGCCGCAGATTATCTT
>LGTU01001138.1:0-11415 GCA_001314425.1 Phytophthora pluvialis | reverse complement strand
AAGTGGTAGCATGCACTAATCGAAAAGCTAGGTCACGACCATCGTGACCGATGCTCGAGCCTTGGGGTTGCTTAAACTGTGCCATGCGCCGCTAATTTATGCTAGTTATGTGTACACCTTACAACAATTTCATCTAGGACACGAATACGCTGCGCTTGGCCGGCGTAGCGGAGAACGATCGTCCAGCATCAGTGAAACCTATCTAACGGAACCGTAAGAAACCGCCCATCCTTACCGGAGCCGAATGCAGAGGTAGCACAACCCGCGTCACCGACAAACCATGCACTACCGCCGCGAGCGGCGGTGCTCGGCTAGTCGCTTATATGCTACCGCAACACTGCGTCTGTTTACAACCCTCACTTGGTTTTTGTATGGTATTGGGTTGCAAAACCGGCCGATACCTGCTACGGTGCGCGCAACCGAAGTTGCGAACGCCACCCCGAATTTCAGAACGGTATCAGCTAAAATCGTGGTCGATACTATAAATCCCACCAATCAGGGCCTTGGATTTATGGAAATACAACCCCGGTTGCAAATGGCCGGTAATGTAGGAATATTGGAGCAACTTATCTGGATAAACTCCATATAAATTACGGATAAATTACCGGCAGATGTTCCAATACCTACTGTAGTTCCTGTGGAATTTCAAAAGGTCACGCTGTTCCAAGGAATATACTTTTGGACCAAGCTCCAAGAACTACAGTTCTCTAGTATCACTATTCGGACACCGCTAAGCCCGACCGACGTACCTACCGCTGGAAACCATAAACCTCTTTAACCGAGTCTATCGCCAGTTTGGGATAAATCCGTACCGGTGGAGATGCTCTTATAATATAAGGCTATATTATAGCCTTCAATCAATTAGTGAATTAAATCTCTGGATAATATCCATATTATGTCCTGTTGATCGACGTCAAATGTGAAATTGCAGTCATTCGTCAACTTCTGTTCCTTTTAGCACTCGGGTGTAAGCTTCCATCTCGTGTTTGACCGCCGCGAACGCGAGCACTTGTCGCAGTTCATCTTTCAGAGCCTCCAGCTCTTCTTCTTCCTTTCTCAGTATATTACGTGCTTTTGCGGCATCTGGAGGAGTTGTCATAGCTTGAAGGAAATATGTAGTTCGACAAGCACGTTGTCGATGCCTTTCACCTATCTGTTAAGGCCTTCACATCTAAAGCAAAGCAACTCTCCGATGGCAAGGTTCAGGAACAAACAAAAAAACTACAATGTAAAATTTAGGGCCTCTTACGGGGGGGGAGGGGGTTGAGGCAGCTTGCCAATCGAGAACTTTAGCTAACTCGGCATCTTGGAACAAGAAAGCCATGGTCCAAAAATATTGGAACATCTATCAATAATATATCTGGATTTTATCCAGCTTTCGTTGATTCCACCATCTAAAGTTCTCTAATATTGGAACATCTATCAGTCATCTATCCATAATATATCTGGATGTTATCCAGCTTTCATTGATTCCAGCATCTAAAGTTCTCTAATATTGGAGCATCTGCCGGTCATCTATCCGTAATTTATATGGATTTAATGTTGTTCCAATTCCAGTCGATATTCAACATCTAAAGTTCTCTATTGCTTAAAATTGGATTGCTGCAAGCTAGCCAACTCTGAACCGAGGTGACAGCGCCCGAACTCGAGCCCCTGCATAATGCCACTGACCACTTGATGACATCTACGCCACCTGTGGCTGCTTATGAACATCGTAATGTTGACCGCGACATCCAAATTAACAGCGAGCCGAACGGTAAAAGAACTCGTTATTGCCATATGAATAATGTGAAGTCGTAGAGTGAGTGAAGCACGCTGTGTTAATGGAACCTTAGGTGGTATGTAATGCATCGATTCCTAAAGCAATCACTGTCTAGTACCGCGAGGCGGAAAGAACGTTGCAGAACCACTGGCTGCCCCAGGTGGGGACCGGGTAGGCTTGAGCCTAGGCCATTGGGCTAACCTACGGGTACATATCAAGGTTCAATCGGAAGCGTGCGTAGTCGTCGTAGATGTCAGCGTACTGCGCTTTCCATTTCTTTTCCAAATTCAACCGCTCGTAGGCCGTAAACGAGGAAGCGTTTTCTTTTATCCACTTGTTGAAGATTTTTTTCTTGTAGTCGGGGTCCGCCAGCATTTTGCTTCTGAGGGACACTCCTCCTCTAATAGAGCCTCGCTAAATAGGCACCGTGGCACCGATAGGTGTCCTAGAGTAGGAAAGGGTGGCTGCCATGGACCGCAAAAGCGAGACTGAGGCCAAGCGAGACAAAATCCTGAATCGAGTCGGGTTGGATCACCATTGATGCAAAGAACGATAATAATTCTACCCCAGAAAATACAGCGATTTCCACCGGAAACTCGATGCATTCGCCTTTTTTTAGCAGAAAATTACAGCGATTTTCAATGGAAACGGCGGCTCCCTCTAGAATCAAAATCAACACTCGGTCCAGTGGTGCAGGTGATCGTTTTCCCGTCCCAATTTTGGTGATTTGAGAGTCCATGGTGTCCATGGGTCAATCAATATCCACTATAATCTGCCTGAAAAACAAAACGAAGTAGGGGAACGGGGGCTCCTTGCAGTCTTGCGTCACGAGCGCCACAGTCTGTCACCATTGATGCTAGAGGTGATCCTGTTCCTGAAGCCAAACGGTTTGTATTGGGACCTTGCTACTGTGGAACAGTGCTTTGAGGACGAAGTGTTAGCGCAGTCAATTACTGCCGCCCCCTCAGTTATGTATTTGCTTCATTACATTGCCGTGCATCGTGCAAATATTTATTTCATCCGCCTACTACAAGTGCAAGTATATATCGAATGTTAGGCATGCCTGGACGTACTCAGTACAAACACGCACATGTATTCTATCATGCTGTACGTAGTCAGCGCACTATTGCTGTCGTCTAGCACGCAGTGTGTGCTGCTTCCACAGGCCCAGCGTGCCCTTCGCCGATGGGGTCAACTTCAACTCGTCTCTGCAACACGAAACATCACACACACAAACAAATTAGCATCCACCCCTGTCAACGCCAATTCCTCATAAACACATCCACCATACAGCGTCGTGGATCCCTCTGCCAGCAAGCTCTCCGCGGACAAGAGCTCCAGTTTCACCGACTCGAACTTGTCCGACGGCCCGGCCCGGTACAGCTCTCTCAACTCCTGCGCCGAGCACTCCGCCTTGATGTGGAAAGCTACAAACAGTCAGTCAGTCAGCCGTGGCTCCTCTTCTTAAAATAAGAGAAGCGCCCTCAAGTGCCTGTAGACAACTCACAGAAGCTGGGCGTGCAGGCGTCGGTCTGCAGCACGACGCCCAGCAGCACCGGCGGCTGCTGCCGGTGCGGGGCCAGGTTCACCTCCTCGTGGACCTCGCTCACGATGGATTGGAAGAACTCCTGCTTGGCCGCATGCTCCAATTGCGTCCTCCTGAGCTCGTTGCTTGTGTCCTCCAGCGTCTTAAGAACGTCCTCCGTCAGCTGAATGTTGGACGGCTCCGGGTGTCCCCCGGGAGTGTCGTACAGGTCCTGGTAGAGACCAACACTCTTGCTCCTCTGGATGAGCGCCACCTGCCCGTCCCTGGTCTCCAGCACCGCCGCCACGCCCACTTTGCGCGAGAGGAAGGCGAGGCCGTCGCCGTGCAGCCTCTCGCCGTCCGCCAGCAGCTGCGGGGCCAGCGCCGAACAGCACATGCCCAGGTACGACGCGTAGTCGGTCAGCCCCCACTGGAGCTGCAGTGATCGAGAGTGATGGTCCTCCGCCAGCCCTTGGAGGCGGAACTTGGACGCGTTGAAGAGTCTCGGCGTCTCGCGCTTGCGCTCCTCCCAGCTCTGCGCCTTCTGCCGCTCCACCGAAGGGTCCGGGTGCGCGCGGCGGTTGAAGCGGCTCGAGAGCGACACGCCCACGCGGTCCGCGGCCAAAGGCGCCTCGAAGCTGCACACCGAGAAGCTCATGAGGCGGTGCAACGGCAGCAGCATCGACCACCAAGTTCCTCAAATATCGGTATTTGGGTCATATCAATACCCAAACGAGATGGCTATCTTTATAATTGGGTCTCGTAGGTGTGTATTTGACGTTTTGGGTCTTTGAAGAAGAATTCCTTGTCAACCCTGATCCATTTGCCGTATCGGAGGAGCCCCAACGACGAAGCGATGCAGAGCCTGTTCCACGGCGTGCGCGAGTACCTGACGCCGGTGCTGACCGAGTCGTCGTTCGAGGACAAGGGGCTGCTCACGCCCGAGGAGTTCGTCAAGGCCGGGGACCTGCTCGTGTACAAGTGCCCCACGTGGCGCTGGGAGAGCGGCGAGCCCAGCCTCAGGCGCGCGTACCTGCCGGCGGACAAGCAGTTCCTCATCACGCGCAACGGTCTGCCATTGGCTATGCCTATAGTACCCTCCTCTTTATAAGCCACACACACGCGGCCCTCTCTGACGGAACCTTGTGCGTTGTCTCTGCTAGTGCCGTGCCGCCGCCGCGTGACGTCGCTGGAGCAGAGCTACCAGACGGAGGAGGCCGTCGAGGGCGAGGACGAGTGGGTCGCCGCCTCCTCGTACGCCGCCGAGGGCGGCAGCTCCAACGCCGTCACCGACTTGAGTGACGAGATGGGGGAAATCTCCCTCTCGGACGCGGACAAACTCAAGGCCGCCAGCAAGGGAGGCATCCTGGGCGCCATCGTGGACGAGCACTTCATGGACGGCCCCCCGCCCGCCCCTGCGGCCGCCGCGGAGCCGGAACTCCGGGACTTGAGCTCCTACGAGGAGGAGGACAACCTCGTGGAGGACGATGAGGCGGCGCTCGGCCCCTCGGCCGGCAGCTACCTCGTGGCCAGCGAACCCGACGACGCAGACGACGCCATCCTGCGCACCCGCACGTACGACCTGTCCATCACCTACGGCAAGTACTACCAGACGCCGCGCGTGTGGCTCTTCGGCTACGACGAGCGCAACGCGCCGCTCAGCGGCGACCAGATGTTCGAGGACATCATGCAGGACTACGCCAACCGCACAGTGACCATGGAGCCGCACCCGCACCGCAGCTCGCTCGTCCACGCGTCCATCCACCCGTGCCAGCACGGCGCCGTCATGAAGCGCATCATCGCCAACCTCAAGGCACGCAAGCCCGGCGAGACGGAGACGGAGGAGCAGGTGGCCAACGAGATCCGCAGCGACCAGTACCTGTTCCTGTTCCTCAAGTTCATCCAGTCGGTCATCCCTACTATTGACTATGACTACACGATTGAGGTGAACGCCAAGCAGTGAAAGCGACTTGACTTGCAACTTGCAAGGTATCCACCAAAAGTGCATGTAAAAGAAAAATAATTGTCAGCGGTAGCGCTGACCTACTAACAAAAGATCAGTTTGATTGAACGCTAGACCGGTGTGCCTGCGGTGACTCGACAAGTGACGTGTGTTACCGCAATGCGTTGAGCGACTCAACTTGAGCCTCCTTCGGGGACAATCAAAATTTGAACACTCGTGACGCAGTAGGATGGAACCTATTGGTGGTTCGGAAACTGCATAATGACTGTACAGCAGAGGTCGCAAACGACAGGCAGCGAATGACCGTATCCGTCTGCCGCTCGTTCCGGCAACTAAACGGATGACCGCGGTCACCCGCACATATAAAACGGATGACCGTGGTTGACCGTAGTGATTGTTTCGGCTAACCGGAAAAAATGAAAGATGATGTCTATTTTAAAAAGAAAAAGCATACGAGGTACAGCATCTCTGCTTCCTTGTAGACGTTCACAATAGATTGGTATTTGATCGGGCAACAAGGATGTCATCCAGAACTGAAGGACTTAGCACCGTTCGCTTAATGCTGAAGGCGTTACCAGCATCCGAGAAGACGCCCTCGGACATTGCTATCGAAGCTAGTATTAATATTGCCAACATGGATCTGGCGACGATCCTTAAAGTCGGAAAGCGAGCAGGGTACCAAGAATCACGAAAGTGGTGTCGCCCCAGAGGTTTTGGTTGCCCGTAACCAATCAGTCGATATATTCGGTTATCCGTACCCGTTCGTTCCCCCATGGGCGTAGCGCTTCGGTTGCCCGTATCCGCCCACGGTCATAACCGAACCTTGACCAAACGGATACGGTCAACCGTTTGCGACCTCTGCTGTACAGTAGTGCAAGCTGACGCCCAAAAACTTCGCCCCCTCACTTTTTTTTGTTTTCAAGCAGATAATATTGACCCACGGACACCTTGGACTTTCAAAAACAGAGTAGCACACAAGCTGGAAGAAGTCACATTACAAGGTAGTGTGCATGAGAGCGGGGCTACGACATCTGAGAGCACTAGCGATGCGAGAACGCAGAAGACCCCACACCAAAATTCAGGGCACGAGACTCCAGCTGAGTATCGGTCTCCTAGTGAGACAGCCGAAAGAAGCACCACGTGGTGAGCCACGTACAACCACCGGATCGGATGCCGACACCGGCGTTGCTAACCTGGCTTCAGAAATTCCAGACATCTTGTACACCCTAACGTTAAATAGACAGTCTGTTCCTCTCTTTCCTCTCTACCTTGGACTTTCAAATCACGGGAAATCAGGTGTTTTTCCTGAGCGGATGGGTCGACATTCGTGTTTCTTGCTACCACTATCTAAAAGGTTACATGTATTCGATAGAAAAGGTATTTCGGATAATTATTGACTAATGGTCCGAAAGATGACATATTATGTTGTATTTGAGACCTCGGAGGACAAGTGCGATCGCTGGACGGACTCTAGATATAAAATCCAGAGAATATGAGCCGAGATCTGCGCTCCGTCGTCGAGAGGTGGTGCTCCTACACTCCCCGTCGTACCTGGAGGAGCTGAGTCGACTGCCAGCAAGAACGGATGATGTTGGCGCTGCTGGGGGCCTGTTTCCCGGATGGAGATCGCGCAACATGTTCAACTAGTTGCACCAACTTAGGGACAGCTCTCTATGAATTTGGAGCTAAGAGATACTTAGCGGCCCGCGAGCAGGAAGATAAACAGCTACTAGAAGAATTTAAGTTTGTGGACGACGCGTTTTGACCAATACACTCACCATCGTAGATGTGTGTGTCTGGGGCAGTTTAATATCCAAGCAGGTAGTTTTTTTTTTCAGGTTCTGATAAACAGTGACCATTTTGTTCCGATAAATATCCCGGGAACGATGACCGGGCCCGAACTTGCGCTGCACTCACAATTTGGACGCATGAAACTCACGCAATCACTGCCAACATGTCATCCTATCCAAGTTTGTCTCGCTTGGTGCACTCCAGAGATAAACTGCAGATCGCAGAGACGAGACTTGTAATACATGTACATGAACAGTATGTATTTTCTCATACAGTATGCATCTTCAAACTGGGCGTTTGTAACATAAAAGGACGAAATGCCCAGTTTGAGATGTCCAGGAATGCCCAGTTTAAACCATGAAAATGGCCTGGGGGAGCTCGTGTTGAAGGCCCCATCAACGTATATGTTACTGCTGCAGCCCCCCCCACGCACGCGATGCAGCCTTGCAGCCTCCATAAGATGTTCAAACCGCTGAGAAAGCCATATCACATGGCAATCGCAGCAGTAATGTCGTTGCAAGCAGCCTAAACTCGAGGAACCTCCGCTATCGTATGTTAGAGAGGGCTTAGAAGCTGGAAAACGTTTTTCTAATACCCTTTAGAATCACCGCCTACTATGCCATTCAGTAATTTACAAGATACCTAGCACCCACCAGCACCTCACCAGCATCTCCTCTCCGCCCCCCCGTGACCACAATGAAGAGACCACCCGCGAAAGCAAAAAAAACGAGGAAAGGACCACCACAAGCCGCCCCGGCAAGTGGTGCGGAGCATTAACCATGCGCTGCAGTTTTCTCCTTCTACGACAAGTGTTGCACGCCAGAAATGGCTTCCGAAGTACGAGATCGATCTTGGCTTGAAACCCTTCAACTATCGAGGCGGTGAGGTTGTCGAGGCTCTCTGCAAGTTCTGTGACGTCTTCGGTCGAGATGAAGAAGGCCAAAACCCGGTCGACACTCCGACGTTTGGATTACTTGTGAGTAAGAAGAAAAACAGAAGATGCGTTCCAAACCAAAGATATTCTAGGCTTTTCGTCGGGACCACATGAAAAGCCAGCACGGCTCGAAGTGGGAATCATTTACAGCTATAAAAGACTGCGATGTGAAATCGAAGTTTTTCCTACCAGAAACGATGGAGTGTTTTCTACCTTCTACGGACTGTATTGCGTTTTCGGTCCCTGATGGGATTGCAAGCCTCATCAGTCAATTCTTCTGCAACAACGCCAACGGCTCGGATGGTGTTGTCCAGGTGGATGCAAATCTTGCACTTGAAGATGCCTGGAAGAAGGTCAACGTGGGCGGAGTGTTTGATTTACTAACCGCTTTATGTGTTGGACTAGCAAGCATTGCACCTGGAACCCACACCGTGGAGGGAGATTTCAGCACACTAAGAGATTGAGCGGCCCACAACGCAGAAGACTCAGCAATTATGCAATCGAAGGCGAACTCCAAGCTCGGCAGTATTTCGAGCTTATGGCGCTAGCGGACGTAGTCGAGAACGACAAAGTCAAACAGGCAGCAGAGGATGGAGGCAGCAGAGGCGACTAACTGAGGTGAGCTACCCGCTCCCGTAGCAACGCTAATGCCAGTGTCTCTATACATTTGTCTATACATTTGCAAATGCCCAGTTGTAGTTTTCTCGTGAAATCCATAGACTGCTATCAGCACTGTCCAGTTAGAGTTTGCTAGGAGTACCCAGTTTATACCAAGTGGGCGTTTTTTCAATAAACACCCCGTTTGAAGATGCCATAATGGCATACAGTATTCGGAGTACACATTAGGGGGTTTCAATGTAGCAAATCATTAGATTTGTTTTTCACAAAAGATTAGCCAAAAATCAGATTAGAGATGCCTCTGGAGGCTTATCGTTTGCCAAATCATTTGCTGAACCGATTTTTTGGGCGACTGCACTAGCTGGTTCTGCGCGACGACGACGGCGTGAGCGAGGACTGCTGCGTGGCGACGCCGGTGTGAGCGAGGGATGCTACGCGATGGCACCGGCGTGAACGTGTACAGGGGCTGCTGCGCGGCAGCGGCGATGACGGCGTGACCTAATCTTTAGGTCGTTTCTACGTAGAGTGTGACCGTCGAAATCGCCAAAAGAATTGTCTAATCTTATGCGTAAAATAATTCTAATGATTTGCTACATTGAAACCCCTAATTAATAATAATTGTAATCATATGATCCGTTGTACGTGACTGTATTATAATCACGGACTGTTGGTTGCCCCATCGTACGCACGTGGGCCATGATCGTGACGAACCCCCCACGAAGCTGACGAAGGTTTTGGGCTTCATACGAGAAGAATGTGAATTTGTGGACGACGCGTTTTGACCAATATCGTAGATGCGTGTTTAAGGCAATTTAATATCCAATCAGGTAGTTTTTCAGGTTCTGATAAACAGTGACCGTTTTGGTCCGATACATATCCCGGGAAACGATCATCGCCACGCGACCGGGCCCGTGTTAATTTTGATATAAAAAACTCGAGCAAGAACTTGCGCTGCACTCACAATTTGGACGCACGAAACTCACGCAATCACTGCCTACATACGTCCTATCCACGTTTCGCTCGCACGGTGCACTCCAGAGATAAACTGCAGAACACAGAGACGAGACAGTACAGTACTTGTAACACATGTACTCGGAGTGTGTATCATATGATCCGTTGTTCGTGACTGTATTAAAATCACGGACTGTTGGTTATCCCATCGTACGTACGTAGCCATGATCGTGACGAGCCCCGACGAAGCTAACGAAGCTTTTGGGCTTCATCGAGCGCTGATGCCCATTTGTTTGGCGAGGTACATGTACACTACTGTATAGCCATTGCGCTGTTTCCGATTCCTGGTGGAAGAACTATCAATAGGTTCCGTCACGAGTGTTTTACCCAAAGTGGCAGTCACTTTGAGTAAAGAGTAAAAAAATAACTGCATCATTTGAGCGACGGACACAGCACCCTTCACTGAAGTGTTTATTCATTGATTGCGCTGCTCAAGGCATCCATGCAACGAAGGAGCGAAGCCTTTGAGAAATCGTGATCTCGATCGATCCGTTGGACCCAACCTCGGTTTTGCTTTGGTGCCCGAGAGAACTACCCGGTATCCTGAAGGAAACGAGTCTCCTCCACACAAAATTCTTTCCTGGAGCAGTAAGCTCTTCAACTCACAAACCTCATTCTACAATTCACCCGGCAACACTCAAGTGCACTCAAGCCTGACTACTTTTCAAGACCAGCCAA
This sequence comes from Phytophthora pluvialis, assembly GCA_001314425.1. Classification (NCBI taxonomy): domain Eukaryota; phylum Oomycota; class Peronosporomycetes; order Peronosporales; family Peronosporaceae; genus Phytophthora; species Phytophthora pluvialis. Next base: position 1,133 of record LGTU01001138.1, on the reverse strand, counting down.
GCAAGCATGCGCCTGTCTTTCGTCCTGCTGGTAGCTACTGCCGCCGCCCTCCTTGCCAGTGGCGATGCACTCTCCGAGAACAAGCACTCGGATGATCGTACCGAAGAGGGCGTCAGAACCGCTCGCTCATGGCGGCAAGAGGTTTCTGCGAATCCACAGCGACGTGAACAAGAACACTACTGAGGAGAGAGTAGGAGCGTCTCTCAGAAGCAAGATGCTGGCGGATCCCGCCTACAAAAACAAAATCTTCAACCAGTGGATTGCAGAAAACGCTTCCTCGTTTACGGCCTACGAGCGGTTGAATTTGGAAAAGAACTCAAAGAAGAAGTACGCTGCTATCTACAACGAGTACGCAGACCTCCGATCGAGTCTCGGTCTGTACCCGTAGGTTAGCCCAATGGCCGACTCGAGTCTATCCGGTCCCCACCTGGGGCAGCCAGTGGTTCTGCAACGTTCTGTCCTCCTCGCGGCACTAGACTGTGATTGCTTTAGGAATCGATGCATTATATACCACCTCAGGTTCCATGAATACAGCGTTCTTCACTTTACTTGACTCCTTGTGCTAATACTTTGATAACGAGTTCTTGTTCCGCTGTCACTTGAAGGCTCCGGTCAACATTAGGATGTTCATAAGCGGCCACAGGTGGCGTAGGTGTCATCAAGTGGCAGCATTTTGGGTGCTGCCATCTCGATTCACGGAGCTGGTTAGCTTGCAGCAATCCGAGTCGGATTATTCGACCTCCTTTTAATCATGGGCAAGCTGCCGCAACTACCCAGCCCCCCCCCCCCCCCCCCCCACATCGAGGTGCAAGGCCGTGGCTGTACTTAATCTACTCAGTTATTTACGGTCCTGACTTCGGCACACCGTGTTTGCAGTGCTTTGTCAGGTTTACACGGCTCTGGTGTCTATTTTTCTTCTTCTTTTTCTTTTCAAGCATCCAAATTGGATTCCAATGACAACAAGGGAGTACGTTGCTGCTACCAAATTGGGGACCCGGACTTTGTGGCCCAGGGGATTCGCAGTTCTCGTGAATAATAAATGTGTGTGCGCGCGCTTCTCGTGCAGCTTGCGGTTCTTCTCTTGCTTTTTCTCACGCGTTTACCACTCGAAAGGCGTCTCGTTCGCCTCCAGT
>LGTU01001137.1:0-11440 GCA_001314425.1 Phytophthora pluvialis | reverse complement strand
GCGCGTTAGCCGAATTGGTCATCATACGACCTGAGGAGGATTTAAACTCGTCGTCGCTTTTGAATAAAGCAGTTCTTGATGAACAACAAGCACGTTAATGCATGGTCTGCCCTTAGCCCTTTCCATTGTGGGTCTTCCGGCACCAAGAGGACCAGTACTTTTGATTTTATAGACAACGTAAAAGTTTGGTAGTGTATTTCATCTCGCCAGTACAATATTCTTACAAACTAGAGAGCCGGTTTGACTTGAGTTTGTACTCAGTTTGTGGAAATTTGTACAAACTGCCACAAACTATGACAAACTAGTTTGTGCAAAAGTACAAACTACCACAAAGCAACAAGCGTTATGCATGCTAAATCCAGATGGCGTAGCAGGTGGCGTCTTAAAAGCGTTATTTTGTGTGGTCACACACCGTTATTTTGTGTGGGCACACAATGAACGACTACACTTCTCCGCCATCCGTTCACCACATGATCGCCAGAGTATTCTGGGGGTTGCAACCCAAAAAAGCCGCGGAAGAAAACCAAGTTCTGGACACGACAACGGGTCCGTTCGCTGGGGATTTCGTCGCTGAGCCCGCCTACACAAATACCGAGCGGCCCTGCTTCGCGGGCCCCCCGCTCGGGTTTGCTGCGGCTACGCTCCTCGCACCCGCTCACTCCCGCCTTAAATGCATGTAAACTGCAAGCTAAGAACAAATCTCTCGAAGTGCTAAGTCGAATGAATGCATGTTTATTAAGTAGATGACGAAAGCATGCTCTAACAATCGTATATGTAAATGCAAACGTGCTAGATAACAATCAATACGACATTCTAGCGAACACGTATGTACTGTATGCATCCGGGCTTGGAGGACATCTTCACGCATTTCGCGATCATGGCGACATCACACCGCCGCACTTAGCGATCCTGCCATCACGACACAACCTACAGGTAACCTTACCAGCGTGAAATCAGGCGAAAGACTACGCCCTACGGCTGCGTTCGCCGGCGAGTCTTCGAGTGCGTCCGAGCGGGGGAATTTCGAAATGAGCCATGGTGACTGGCTTCCTTAAATAACGTTAGGGAAGCGTATATTGGAAAGCAACGCCTCCATCCGATAAAACTCGTTCAACACCGGCTCTGTAGTTTGTAGTAATAGTCACTTCAATATAACATCTGGAGCTCGATATAAATGAAGATGGTCACTCTTCAATTGCCCAAGATAAGGGGGGGGGGTGTAGGCAAGAGGACCCGAGCCAGGGCAGAGAGCTGGACCGACGCCATCACTGGGACAGCAGCCGTCGGGAAGCGACACGACCGTCAGGACGATCGGGACAAGGCAGCAGGAGTACGGTGAGCACTACTCCCGAGCAGCCCGCAGCGGATCCTGGATGATCGAATCTGGGGGACCATTTAGGTGGTCGACACGAGCATATCTCAACGACCCGAGTGAGGGCCGACACCCGGCCTGCCACCCCTGTGACGACACCATCGGACGCGCAGCGGGGAAGCGACGACCGGAATCGACACCTGTTAGCTTTGGTCGCCCAGTCAGGAGGTCAAGCAACAGCTCCCATTGCCGGGGTTTAGTTGTCCGACACATGCTCGAGATGCGAGACGAATCTGTTGATGGTTGTTCTAGCGGTACTTGAGCTTTCACGTGTTCGTGCATTAAGGTTTTCAGGACGAGGGAGCCTTGCCAGAAGAGGAGCTAGAAAGATGCAGGCAGTTCAAAATACTCCAAGTGAACAACAAGTCAATTCGAAGCTAACAGATTAGCAGCCGCAGTCAAACAACGCTATGGCAACGTGAACTTCTCCCCGACTGGCCACACGTGCATCCCCTGCCAGCCAGGTTGGCGGATCCGCCAAGGTTAGTGTTGCGACGCGCCCCAGCGTTCTCTCAAGCCGCATCTTCAAACACAGCAGGCGACTCGTCACGTCGTCGTCTCACCAGCGCACGCGTCCATGATCGGCACCAGAAGAAAGGCAAGACCGTTGTCGCCGTACCCGCCCCTGCCGCCCAGCCAAAGGCGCAAGCCCAGGGGAGGCCACGGCTCAGGACCCGACTCGAGCAGCGACGACGAACATGGTGTAGGAGGAGACAACAGTGGCGACACTGGTACATACGGAGGTAACAACAACGGTGACGATGGAGGCGGTGACAACGACGACGGTGAACATGGAGGAGACAGTGGTGACGATGATGACGGAGATGATGGCGACGACGGTGCCAACCATGACAGTGACGGCGACAGCTTGGATGATGACGAAGAACTCGGTGTGGAGGACGGCGAGCCAATCGTCGATAGCTACAACGGTGTCGACGGAGTGGTCAACAGCTTCCAACCAGGAGGAAAGCCAAACCTGAAGCAGATCAACGTCATTCTGTTCTCCGGAAGGATTGAACCTGAAGAGTTTGATAGCAAAGTCAGGACATGGTGGGCAGAATTGAACAGCCAGATACTTGGTGCGCAACTCCGTGATAACCACCGATGAAACGAAACAATCAAGTGCAGTTCCCTACAAGCCTCGCTAACGGTTGACGCAGCTAAGTGGTTCAATCGTGTCTGGAGCTCGTCGCCGCACATGACGTTGAAAGCGGCAGGGTAGCGACTAATCCGCCAGTACTCCACGAACATCGACGATGAAGAGATCTGAGACCGAATCAAGGCGTGTGTAAAGCTGTCAAACGAAAGCTATGAGATGTACTCGCAGCGACTCCAAAACAGGGCGGACTCACTACCAGGTGGTGTACAGAAGCGCACGAACGGGAAAGCTGCACTATCTGCAATCATGAGGACCGCTTGTCCATCGAGGACTGAGCAGGTGGAGTTCTGGGTGGTCACTCGGAAGGACAAGAACAAGCCATCCCAGCTCTTGGACAGGTTGGTGGGGCTGCTCGGATAACTTGACAAGACAGATGGTGTAGTGGCGAGCCGGGTGACAGGAACCGAGGAGGCCCCGACCAAACGCTTCAAGGGACCCACAGGACAAGCTCAGAAGGCGACGGTGGCCATGGCTACAGTGGTTGATCCGAAGCGAAAAAGCACGCGCGGCGAGGCCCACCAGCCGTCCAAGTACGGCCCGTTTATTCCCCCTGCGTGGGTCAACGAAAACACTCCGTGCTTCAGGTGCAATGGCCGCGGACACATCGGCCGCGACCCGACGTGCCCAAAGTACAAAGCGACAACGCCACTCGGCAATGTGGTCATGAAGGCGGCAACGGAAGAATCGGCGTGAGGGCGTGGCACCGAGTCTTGCTCGACTCCGGTGCGTCGTACCATCTACCCGGCCAACGTCGGAAGACTCGTTCGGGATCCATGTCATCTACTCACTCATGTTTGAGTCGAAGCTCAAGTCAGACAAGTCTCCGTTCCAAGTCTGCTCGAGTCTCACCATCCACATCTCCCCGATCGCTACACCCAACGTACCAAGCATCGCTACCGGCTACTGCATCCCTGCCAGCAGCATCGTCACCTGTTCCGAGTGGCAACGAGCGATCAAGAGATTTTCCAAGTATGATCAACCCGGTTTCACTATCCCGTGCAAGTATCACTTCAGCACAGTCACTTCAAGTCGATGTCGAGATGGACCATGATGATTCAATCGGAGACAAACAGCGTACAGGGTCTCCAATCGATGAAAAGGACGTTTTTTGTGGAGACGAGGGTTCACCGAGAGCCATGACCCACAAGCCTTTTGATTCGACTTCTTCACTGCGCAGTGACCCCGAGTCAAGTTCTCATGACGCTTCACTGCAACCTCATGCGGTTTTCCCTCCTCATGCTCCAAGTCCACCACCCCAGGACTCACCGGAGTCGATAACCGAGCTTGGTCGCCAAATGTTTGGCTCGGACGATGATGAAGAGGGGTCACCACGGATTCATGCTTCACTTGACAGGTCTCCGGAGTCTGGGGAGCTCTCTTTGGGCTACTCAAGTGACAGCGAGGAGTCGATGGACTCACCTGCTGATTCGCCACAATCATTTACAGCTGCGAACACTTTCACCGATCGTTCCAGCGGTGTCCTACCCCATGTGCCTTCGCCCGATCAATCACGTGACATCACCCCGGACGGACTCCAAAGCGAACCGGCCACGGATGGTCCTGAGAATGATGCTGAGCTTAGTGAAGCCTGGGTTGAAGCCCCTATTACTGATACGTATGACGGTGACAATGAAACGCGTGGTAACGAGGAATCAGATGCCGCCGGTTTAGGCGAGACGTCTTTGACGCCTCAAGTCAGCGACGCGTTTGCCGAGGAGATCCGCGCTGCTCACGGTGGTGGTCCTGGTGAGACTGACCATGATGAACCCTCGTTCGCCTTCTCGGGATGAAGTGTCCTTGCTGACGAAGACGATGTACCTTCCAACGAGGGTTCGAACGATCCCTGTGGAGAAATAGATGACCAGACCTCACAATCAAGACTCGTGATACCGGAGAGTTCTCGATCGAAGTCCACTGCAAGAGCTCCACCTCAGCCGGCAGGTAAAGGTCGCGTTATTGTTGCCACGTACACTTCTCGACCAGGTCCTGAGGCTGATACAGCTGCGCCAAGAGGTCGCCAGGTTGTTCATGGTCCTCGTTCAGTTGTCTTACCTTCGGCTAGCATTCCCGGTTGAGTACAGCCATGGTTGGACATGAACTTCACTGATCCCGGTGTAAAGAAGTACTGGTAGAAGATGTTGAGCACTATCTTGCCTGATTCGGTGCCAGTCGTGACTATCCGCTGCACGGTGGAGGAGATTAATGTGTTTAGAGATTACGAGTATCCGGACCGCCCTTGGTAATTTTAGCGGCGAAGTCTGCCTACCGATGCGTGCTTGCTTGACTCTTCAGGCTATGACTCTAGCGTCCCAATGTCGAAGCGAGTTTCCCTGAAGTCCGGATTATGGCCCTTTGGGCTAGTTTTCGCGGCGATGGCCCAAAACCAGATCTTGTTTTCGCCACTTGGAAACGCAAGCACTGGGTTCTTGCTCGTTGTATTGAACTAGTGTTCGAAGGAGAAGGTGTGGATCCAAATCACGATCCCGTCCAGTTAGCGTTGAAGGAAGCGGCGTGGGTGAACGCAGGAGCTTCTGTGATCTTGGCACGGGCACACGCCACACACGGCGGTGGATCAGGGCCGTCTTTGATCTGCATGCCCACAACCGCGGTGCTTATCGCCAGCTTACAACAAAGAGAGTACCCAAGGTGGCCCAACCGGCGATGCCAAGTCAGCAATGTATATGGCTTGGTGGGCATGAGCAGGTTTGCTGCAGACGCGTGTGCGGAGTCGTGACGATATCGAGACATCGGCGTCACGACTTCATAGACACCGTCGCCAGGAATAGCTCGTATCACTTGTTTTCGACGTTCTCCTAGGGCGACTTACCAACCGTTGTCGCTGAATAGGACACTATTTCCGGCTTGAACAAGGCGAAACACCGGAAGAAGCGTGGTCGATAGTCCTGGCCGATAGTAGACGTTGAGGATGACAAGATTGTAAAACTGTCTCTTGTTTCTTTCGCTCGTTATCACCGTCTGCAAATGCAGTCACCAATCATACTGATGCACATCGTCCGTCCGTCTGCCACCGTGAAGTTCTTCTGTGGGATCGATCTCGTGTTGTGAATAACTGAACTTGCCTTGTCCACTGGGGTAGGGGTTTTATCCTCCATCGATGAATCCGAGCCATGCATAGATTCTTCGTCTGAGCCCTCGTTGACAGGGTGTAACCGCTTGCGATGCTTGCCTTGAGCGACTTGACGAGCGGCTTCGGCCAAAGCTACTGGGAAACGTTGTGGATCAGTCGAAGACTCGGCTTGCTGTTGAATGTGTTGCAAGGCAACAAGCGTTGCTTGATCCAGGTCCATTTCGGACAAATCCAGCTCACCTGCAGTTGCGCCTGACACGGTCAATGAATATCGAGGGTTAGTGTTTGAGTCCTCTTTGCCGACATGATCGGACCCCAATGCACCTTGTACGGCCAAGGCCAGGATGTTTGGATCCATTCCTGCAAGACTCACATGGGAGCGCTGCACGCGATTGACCTGGAGAAGATGTGTGTTCCGCTGCTGGAGATTCTCTATCATCTAGGAAGTATCTTGGTCCGTGAAGGTACCTTTGGTCAGCTTGACCAACAGAGTGTGGAGCTGACGAGTCTGCTCGGTGTTCGCACCAATCGATACTTTGAACGCGTCCCGCTACTTAGCCAATTGTTTGTTCAACGCCGAAATTACGGCGTCCTTATGCTCGATAGTGGTCCGCAAGAGCGCCAATTCTTCGACGTGTTGATCCATCGAAACCTGGGACCTGGTGAGAAGTGCATCAACTTTGGAATACGCCTCCCTGGTAATCTTCACTTCAGTTTCCAACTCCGACACGCGGGAAGTTGCTGTCCGGAGGAATGTCTTGGTCTGCTCGTTCGCTAATAATCCAATAGCCACGCGTCTCTGAACAGCAGCTTCACTCGCCTCTGCTGCCATCAGCTTGGCCTGTAGCTCACCAACCTGGAGCAGAATAGATGCCAAGACGTCTGGGAGTGGTTGCACGGAACCAACCACCTCGTCGAAGCCTTGAGCGCGGTTGAGACGTCGCTGCGTGACCATATCACCGTGGAGCGGGAGGCTAATAGACAACTGGATCTATTGGCGAGCTATCGCCGTCATATACGGCAATAACCGAGTTATCAAACTATCCACCGAAGCCTCCGAAGACTCCGCCATCAAATTGCGCAACAAATCCTCGGTAGTGGTCGCATTCGAATCGGGCGGTGTAGAAGCAGCTGCCTGGGCCAACTCGGCAGCTTGGGTGATGGCCAATGGGACGACAGGTTCACCGAACGCTCGCGACATACGAGTCAACGAGATCGCTGATGAAGCTGCATCTAGAAGTGTCATCCCTGCTGTTGTGGCCGAACCGGAAGCCTCGCTGCCTCTCTGAGACAATTCGCAGACACGAAGAACATGGCGTGAGCTTGAACCCGAACCTGAGGAAGGTGTAGCCGATGGCACGTACCGGTTGCTGCAGTGACGATGTCACGCCAAGGGCTCGTCAAGCCTCGCTCGTGGCGCGATTCAAGTCGAACGGCATGGGGCTGGCGAAATCAATTATGTCACAACGGGCACCAAAGTTGTTGGCTTCCGATGCGACAGGGGCAGTTGTTGTGTAGTGATTCGCCAGTTTCCGAAGGCTTCCGCTGATGTGTACTGATCAGCAGACGCCCAGCCAATGAAGGCTTGGTCGTGCGATTGAAGGGATCTACGACCAGTGATTGGTGAGAACGAGTCCAATACGAGGACTCGCTGGGAAGATTTATGGTCACGATGTCACTGAACCAAGGACGTCCTTGCCTCGACACTGACGGATACCGGAACCTGAACTAGGAGTCACGTTCAGCCCAAACTACCTTGATTTGGGCTCCCGAGCGGTTTCGGAACCCAACGCTACCTGCTGGGCCAGAGTGCGACCGTTCAGGGACCTGGCCCATGCGAAACCTCGGCGACCGTTTGAACCCTCGTTGGGATCCTGTGAAGGCTCAACAGGTCGGATCGTCGGTTGCTATGTATCCAGGAGATCCGTAACGGATCATAGTTCACTAGATATGTGTATACTTGATAGGAATTACATATTAGGACGTAAGCCCAACGGGGCAACAGAGCGACGTCCGGCTTCACGGTAAGCGTCTGGATCAGCTTGTTTGGGTGGATTATGCCTGTCGGTGGACTCGAAGCTCACTAGCGAGGGTTCATTTGGCAAGGCCAAGAGTGGGTGGCCGATTAGATCGGAGACTACGGGACGGCGCATTGTTTGCCTATTGCACGCTATATTGAGTAGTGCGTATCGCCTCCTTGGTGTCTTCTCGCCGAGGTTAACCCTCGACGCCCTCGTATAAGCCTTGATCAGGCTTAGTACCCTTCAACTGTTGGGATTACGAGGATTTAAGTGAGAGTGCACACCTCCTAGCTTTGCTCGTGCTAGTAGGGTGTGGGGTTATTACTGAGTTGGCTTTCTAAGCAAGATCACAAGGTCCAGTCTGTCCCGGTGCTAGGGCAGAATCTGTGTCTTCAGATGAGCCCCAACTTTCGTTTGCCCTCTGGGTAGACGTATTGTTGTGTGAATATGCTTGTTGCATTAGTAGCAAGTGTTCACGTGGATTTCCAACACCACAGAACCGTATGAGACTGTCAACATTTCGGGCAGCTATCCTGGTTTACGACAAGGCTACTCCGGGCCTACTGCAGATATGCTGCGGTATGGTGACTCTCCAATCGCTCTCTTCTTCTTTTTCCTACCCGTAGTGCTGTGACAACATATTGCTGCTTGTTCCAACGAATACCACCGCGAGATGTTACCTCTACGGATTGATGTGGTGTTTCAGCGCTATCGAAAAAAGCAACGGCGAAACCCCAATCTATCTCGCAAGACGCACCGATATATTCAGCATGAACCCGAGTCGATGAAGCCTATTATGTCGCACGAGCTCTGCCCGTTCATCGGCTCGTTGGTTGTCAGAACGATTGCTCCAAACCGCGAGAAGTTGTCCAACCACTGGAAGACTAATGATGTTGGTGCGATCTCACGAGGCTGTTTTAGTTCCGTCTTGGCTCGTGACCGGTTCATCGAGATCTTCAGAAATCTCCATTTCAGTCCAAACAACGACCCTCGCTCCACGAACCGACCGCGCGTGGAAATTTAGGAAGGTGGTGGAGGTTCTCCAGCGTACCTTTGCGAATGGGTATGTGGCACCTTGGCATTTCGCGTTCGATGAAGCTATGTTGCCAAGCAGGTCATCGTTCAACAAGATACGGGTCTACATGAAGGACAAGTCGCACAAGTGGGGAACGAAACTTTTCATGCGCTGCAGTGCTGCCATCGCGTACTGCATTCGGTAAGTTGTTTTTGGCCTGTGACGTAATATGCTGAAGCATGCGGTTTACAATTCTAACTCTGTGTTGCCAACGTTGCATAAATACAGTTTTGAGGTCTACTGTGGTAAGAAGCAGCATACAACTGACGCGCACCAACCCGACATGAAGTCCAGACCGGCTGCAGTGCTTCGGAACTTGCTGGAGGTGTTCGGACCTGAAGCTCGAAAGCAAGGCTTGAGGTTGGTCATTGCCAATCGATTCTACACGTCGGTGGCGTTGGCTATTCACATACTGCTGATGGGGGTTTACTGCGCGGGTACTATCATGGCAAATCAGCTCGGACACTGCAAGCAAGTCATCGAAAAGTAGAAGAGCAGACCCCCAGCGACTCGTCTTCGTTCCTACATGGTTGCTCGATCAAAACTGGTACCAAATATGACAGCAACTAGTCGGTGGGGTTCGCGCCCTGTGCATTTCCTGTGTACTGGAGGGAGCACTGAAATCGACAGAGTTGGGCGCCAGGAAGGAGCCGACAAGTAGAGGTGCTCTGCCACAGAGTGGTGAAGGACTACCATGCCTTCATGGGGGGCGTGGATGACCACGACAAGTTGCAACTGCAACGGTACTCTCTACAGCGCGCTCCGCTTCAGAAAGTATTACAAGTCTCTGGTGTTGGGCTTGATCGACATGGCAATTATCAATGGTTATATCATTCGCAAAGCTTACCACAAGAAGAAGACCTCGCAACCTCTGACGCACGTCAAGTTCTGATCAAGCTTTGTCTCCAGCTGACGCAGCTTCGGGCTACTGACATGTACGAAGGAAACACTTTCGGGGCCGTGGTTCCATCCTCTACGCCAAATTATGCAGCAGTTCCTGGCGGCTCCAAACTACAGTCGAAGCATGTGGCGCGGCAGGTCGATGAGTGGCGCGATGAACGCAAGTAGGCTAAGAGACGCCAGCGAGCATGCAAGGTATGCTCTGCCCTGCGCACTGACAACAAGCGTGCCGCGACGATGTCATATTTCTGCAGAGACTGTAGCCAACTGGGCCCGATATTCCTTTGCATGAACGCGCGTGTGCAAGTTCGTGGGCTGGTGATGATGTGCTGGGATATATGGCACAATGGATGGGCTAACGGGAAACTGATCCCTGTCGACAACGCGAAGTTTATCCGGATTCGCCGCAAGGCAGATGCGACTGTGCTAGGCACACTATCTACTCCTGGTAACCCAGTTTCTAGCGAGAGAAGCCGTACCAGCCCTTAGGCGCTAAGATTCATATTAGAACGTTGCTAAGCTGCGTGTATGCAGCAAAACGTCTATTGGCTTCGCTTTTGAGTAATGTAGTGACGTCTCATCTCTGCTAGGCACGTTGAATATTGCAATGGTTTACTCGTCTTCGCACGTTCCGTTCCTGTTCTGCAGCTTACTCGCCCTATTTTCTCGCAGGAATTAGCATGTCAAGTGATTGCTTCGCCAGCTGTGATATAAGGTAAAATGCCAGTTATGGCACCCCCAAGAAAACACTCGAAAAGTCACTGTAACCCACATAAGTTATCGTACGGGATATTGCTACTGGAACTACCTATGCTAAAACTACACCGTGCATATTTTTGTTGGTTGCAGTCACTAAAAGTTTTGAAGTTCTGCAGCAGAAAAATATCTTCCTATTTTTTTTATTTGTGGGCAAGACCAATTCGTGGCACGGTTAGTCGTAAGCACCTGTCAGTAGCCGCTCTTTCGTAACGAGGCGCCCAGCGACGTCTACCGTCGTACGCTTTCTTTTCTTACTGGTAACGAGAACAGGAGGAAGCACCAGAATCTCGTTGCGAACTTTTTCGATAACAGATTCTCTGTGGGTCGCCCACGTAGCTGTATCAATGTCACCCTTGACACCGCTACCCTTATACAACGCTAAGCCTGCTCTGAGTTGCACCATTGACACTGGCCATATTCCAGACTCTCTGAAGCCATTGATAGCACTTGTAGGCTTGTCCACAAGAGCCCGTCGGTACGCCGTGCAGGCCATTCTGATTGCATTCGCCTTCCTGACGATAGGGTCGTTGACGGCGCTCAGCCGCTCTAGCATGAGGCCCTGGACACAGTCCTTGTATGGTTTGAACAGCGCGATATCCAGCGGTTGAAACAGGTGCGTCGCGTTTGCTGGCAACGTAACGAGCATGATCCAGTACTCCACACACGTTTCAGCCGCTTCTGAATTACATTATCCCGTTGAAACCGACATCTGTTAGAATATTTTTTTGACAAGGTAAATAACAAAGATGCTTACCTGCACAAATATGCGTCGAGCTGTTGTCCACAATGAGAATCACCGGCTTCGTGAGGTGAGTATCGTTCTTTCCAAAGAACGTCAACCACTGCACGAAAATATTCTTATTACTGAAGCCTTTTGAGGCTCCAGTAATAGCCACTCCATGAATAATCAGGGCTGCAATGTCCTCCTTGAAGATCCGCACACCGGGGACAATGATGATAGGGGGTACCGCTGCGCCAGCAGTGCTTACCGCGCCCACCACCGTCATGTGCAAGCTTGGCTTCGTTTCCTTCCGCCAGACGTTGGCAGAGCCGCGCACAGCTACGA
>LGTU01001136.1:0-18898 GCA_001314425.1 Phytophthora pluvialis | reverse complement strand
TCCACGTTAGCAAGGACGCTGACGATGCAGTCACACTTGCACCGGTGGAACGCCAATCCGTCGTCGAGGAACCTATGGAAGGTGTTGAGAACGACGCACCGGACGTGAACGTGGAGAGCGTGCAGCCGGAGCAGGACACTGAACCACCACTGCTAATGCCAGAAGAACATCCTGCATCTGCTAGGCTCGAACTGGCACCGTACCGTGCACCGCCGACTGTGTTCGAGGATGATCGAGTGGTGTTCCATCCCCCGGTGGACCGTTCGAGACGTGCCCGTGAACCAATGTTCCTTCTTGAAGATGGAACGGATGCTGAGGAAGAATGGAAGTCGGAAGGAAGTGATGGACCACCCTCTCCGAAGCGTGCCAGGATCGACGAGGACGGTCTTATCGCTGAAGCGGTTCTCGCGTACGCTGTAAGCATTGGCGCAGTGGACCTACCGACAACTTACGCTCAGGCGATGGCTAGTGACGACGCTGCGCAATGACGCGAAGCCATGGACGCTGAGCTGCTCTCGCATGAGCGGAACGGTACCTGGACACTAGTTGAAANTCCTCAACAGCGAGTTGAAGGACCGTGTCTACATGGAGGTACCCTTTGGCATCGAGAACGCTCAGAACTATGAGTGCCAGCTGAACAAGACCATTTATGGACTGAAGCAAGTTGCGAGTACCTGGAACAAGACCATTCATCGTGTGTTCCTCGGGAACGGTTTCAAGAGCTGTGGTGCGGATCAGTGCGTCTACATCAAGCGTGCGAAGAACGATTTCATCTACGTCTGTCTCTACGTCGACGACATGGTCATTGCAGCGAAGACTAGCGACGAGATTCGTGACGTGAAGGACGCGCTCAAGAACGCCTTCAAGACGAAGGAGCTTGGACCAGCGAAGTTTACCCTGGGTATGGAGATCGACCACGACATGACAGCCGGAACGCTCATGATCAAGCAAACACGGTATATTGATGATGTGGCGGAACGGTTTGGGCAAGCAAACGCTAAGCCGGTGGACAACCCGTGTGCAACCGGTCTGAAGTTGTCGAAATCGCAATCGCCAGGAACGGATGCAGAACGGATCACGATGCGATCGAGACCGTACCGTTCCTTGATCGGATGCCTGCTGTACATCACGACGTGTACTCGCCCGGACATCGCATTCGTGGTTACGCAACTTTCTCGGTTCCTGGAGAACCCCGGGCAGCAGCATTGGAACGCTGCAGTACGTGTGCTACGCTACTTGAAGTCGACACGCCAGCACGGGATCATCTACCAAGGCGGTACTGGCAGTGTCACGCCTCACGCCTACTCGGACGCTGACTGGGGTACCAACCTCGACGACAGGCGTTCCGTCTCGGGTGTCATGGTGATGATCGGTAACGCTCCGGTGGTTTACAAGTCCAAGTTTCAACGAACGGTTGCTCTCAGCTCTGCGGAAGCTGAGTACATGGCTTTGAGTCTGTGCGTCAAGAAGTGCTGTGGACGCGTGCTATGCTGGCGGACATGGGAACGGAGCAACGGAACGCTACGCAGATCTGGGAGGACAACCAGGGCGCGATAGCTCTGGCGCAGAACGCTGGCTACCACGCTTGGACCAAGCATGTGGACATTCGTCATCACTTCATCAGGGTAGCGAATTCAGTAGAACGCAGAATAGCGAGCCTAACCTGGAACAGTATGCGGTATCAGCGCAACACGTCATGTAGAACTTGGTGCCATTCTTGCTGGGCTTGTCCGGCATGAAGATGCGCATCGGGTTGAACTTACTGCGGTTCGACATCATGCCTTCGTCGAAAGAGATGACCTTACCCAGCCGATATCCACGGCGAAATGTTTTCTCAACTATTTGCAAAAGTGGCCGAATTTTCCACGCCTTATCAGCATGGGCCCCGCCATCCTCGTTGTTGTTGAAGTGAAGGGACTTAATGATGGCCTCAATGCGATCGCGTTTCATGAAACGTGAGAGCGTTCCACGCGGTATAACACCTTCTTCTTCGGTACACCAGTGTTTCGAGAGGCCATCTCGAATCGGAGCTATAGCTCTAGCAAAGAGCAGCGCAACGATATGTACGATCTCATGAGCTTGAATCGGCTTGAACTTTTTCAAACCATCTTCAATCTCCGCCAAATTGGGTACATTGACGCGAGGATCCTTGGTCTGCCGGGCGAGGAACTTGTTTCTGCGAGACGTGGCGACAGCCGTGATATTCTGCTCCCAGAACGGTTCGACTCTTCACCAACACGAATCCGCACCTCTTTCGACAAGAAGTAGAAGAACATACCCAACGGAGAGTCTGCATACGCAACAGCCGATCGCGTGGGACCGTATTGGCCATCGTAATAGTCTGTCGCAGCGTCAAATTGGACATCTCTTGCATCGTATCAAAATCGCATCATCCAGAATTAGTACAGTTGTACTGATGTCTATGCTGTATGGTACGGACTTACCGCTATGCTCTTCATCATACGTAACCCAGCCAGACCCCGCGATATCCCGGAGATCGCCATCCGTCAAGTCAAATGGTTCGTCATCGGGAACGTCTTTATTCGCTGGCACGTCCGCTACGTCATCTACACCTGCTTCTAGAGCAGGGGCCACCGCGTTATCTTCCATAACGTCTTCACCATTCGCATCCGACTCGGAATTACTCAAGTCTGCCGTCGCCACCACGTTCACGTCGTCGGGAGCTGTCGGACCGAACAATATCTCCTTCCGCAGCCCCTCCATAAAGTTGTCGCCATCAACCACGTTCATATCCACGAAATCACCCTCGTTCTGCTCGTCGTCCTCGCTCTTGACTTCCTCAGCATCAGTCGCGTTCTCAGTCGGGCGAAATTCAGGATCATCCGGAATAACATCACCCGCCACCCCACCTTGCTCTATAGAATCCGACGCAGGAGCATGCTCGTCGTTCGCGCTCCTGGCCTCCTCGGCGTCAGTTGAGTGTCTGGCGAAATTCGATATCATCCGGAATAACATCATCCGCCACCCCACTTTGTTCTGTAGTATCCGACGCAGAAGCATCACCTGTCGCTGGCGTTTCCTCCACCACCGTTGCGATCACCGCCGTCAATGCATAATCACGTGTAGCAGTTCGAGCAGACTGAGAAGTGCTAACAGCAGCTGTGCCAGTGCCCGGGGTCGTGGCTGTCGCCAACGATGTCGGGCTTGGCGCCGGCACCGCTTCACGGTCGCGCAGTGGTCGCTGGCCTATAGCCGCGTACGAATCTTGCTTGCCAACCGGGCCTCGCGCGGAGATACGCGCGCTGGGTCCGCTGTGAGTTGGGAGACCGAGGAGACTAGAACGATGTCCGAATGCCATGACTTCAGCCTCACCTTGGAAAAAATGTACCGTTAGATCAACTACCATGGTGTACGGAGCGGGGTCACGCACCCTCGAAGAAGTCTTAAAGTCGTGCTCCGCCCGAAGAAGCTCTGAAATCTCAATGATACTGTACAGATACCTGAAGTGAAATAAACTCTAAAAAGCTTTTGGTAGCAGATCCTGCGCCAGCGAAGCTGGCGCAGGATCTGCTTTGTGCCAATACATGTACTTCCAGCTATTACTTCACACCTTCGCGCAACAACCGCGACCTAATCCATCTCGCACTTAACCGTGGCGGAGACGACACAGGCGCCATCCATGTAAGTTATCGTTTTGACCAGGTACTCATTTCAATGAATGAAACAGTAATTCGTGAACTTGTTATTTGTATTGAACCTTTATACATATATGCCTCTACATAAATTACCAGGTCTTCAGTGTTTGGAAAATGGGACCTCCGCTGGGATCGTCCCTTTGCTCTGAAATAAATTTCAGAGAATTACGTAACAACTCTGGAATAAATCCAGAGAACAGGGAGAACAGTAATCTGTTCTGATTGGACAAAAACATGTGGAACTCGTCTTCGTTTTTGGCGCCAACATACACAAACCAACTGTCAGTCAAGGCAAGACAAGTTAGTGACACGATGGACTTTGGCGGCGCCCCGACCGGCAACGCGACGTCCCCGCGCGTGAACAAGAAGACGATGGGCGCCTACGTGGGCCACACAGTCGCGCTTGTCGGCGCCGTGGAGAGCCACTCGCACACGGCCGTCGTCCTGCGCACCTCGGTATGTTCTCTTCAATTAAAGGATGGCGATAGGGGCTCTCTGTGCTAACTACCACTGTCTCGCTGCTGCTGTCAGGACGGGGAGATCGTGAACGTGACGACGCAGCCGGGCAGCGACTACGGCAGCAAAGTGGTGGAGGTGATCGGCCGCGTCGTGGACAGCGAGACTATCCAGGAGTTCAAGACGACGCTCTTCGGCGACAACTTCGACCTGGCCGTGTACGACCAGTTCGTGCAGCTCTCACAGACCAAGTACAAGCATTTGTTCGAGTAACTCCCACCGCTCTATCATCGACGAGTGTGGGGGCCATGAGGTGGCTGGCCGGAGCAAGAGAATATCTAGATTTGCACGTAGGTTTTGGCTGTTTTTATTCGCCTGTGGGTGGCTCTAAAGTTTCTGCAGGGGGTTGTGTATCAGCTTTTACGTGGGTTTCAACAGGAGGCAACGGCTTGGTCGTGTGCAGGAAGCCCTGGTTGAGCGGACGTGGAGCTTTGGGGATGTGGATGTCGTTGATCTCGCGCTGCACGAGGTGCACGTGGTAGTACGGCGTGTAGATGCACTTGTAGAGCTGGAAATGTCGATAGTACGTGTTCGTGACGTAGTCCACGATAGCTGCAACTTCCTCTCGACTGAAGATGCCAACACTGGCAACACGGTGACAGAAGATGAACACTATGCCACACTGACCGGTTGCTCAAGATTTGCCAATTATTACCTTTTCGGCGACCTATTGACGCTGTGCGTGAGCAGAAGTGCCTGGAAGAAGCCAAAGCTGCTCTTGAGGTCGGTGGTGCTGTCACACGCGAAGTCGCTCTTCATGAGCGTCTGACAGATGCCGAGGAACACGGATGTCTGGCTGAGCTGGAAGTGCCTCTGCCTGCAGAACGTAGATACCGTTAAGGAAAACCTCAAAGGTCCGTTGGCTGCAATCCGAATGCGTATCAACAACGCCATCGCAAGCGTGCAGTAGGAGAGGATATGAGTAGTTGTGCAGGTGGAAGTCCAGCAGGAAGCTCTGCTTCTCGTCCGAGAGATCCAAGTCGAAGATCTCCGCCAGCGCGCTGCATGTCCCGACAGCAACGCAACACCAGTCAGCAAATAAACCCCGACGGACTGGAGCTTCGTCATCTACGCCCGAGAGAGTGCGTTGCACCTCTTGCAGTCGTCCACCGAGTGCCGCGCAGCCAAGTGCGCCAGCTCGCGCTCGCTCGCGTGCTTCCACACGATCGCCTCCGTCTAGAGAGCGCAGACAACCGGTCAGCCCACAGTCCAACTAGCTCATTCTGTTGCGTCGAATATCTAGGGGGTATTGTCCCCGCCAGCGACGCTAAGTATCATCGGACGCACCATAACTTTGCCAGCACGCTTCAAGTCGAATGTTGCGCCCTTTGGGGTCCTCGCACTTTAGCGGAGCCCCACGCTGATGCCATCCCGAAGAGTGGCTCTTTGGCAACCAATCATCGTGCAGCATCCGACGCGGGGAGGACGGCGAAAGTCCGTGTCTCCAGGGTTCCTGCCCCCCTTTATTCAATACTTCTACCGTCCAATACGGACCGGAAGTCACCCATATCACGCTAAACCGCGGGGGTCACTACCGGGCGACACTGGCTCTTTTTCGACCAATGGGAAATGGCTCCCCCCCTCTCCCTCTGACGTTGGGCACGGCATAGCGTGTGCGCCTGCCTGCTTCCGGTCCGGACACGCGAGTTGACATCGGGGCGAGCGCAGTCCGCAGAGATCGAGTCTTCCCCCCGCCAGCCAGCACGGCGACCCCAAGCAGCGACATGGAGGCGGCCTCGGCGCCCAGCGACGCCGCCAGTCGCCCGAGCAAGACGCCCGCGGTGCCCGAGGACGCGCCCGAGATCGTGGGCGAGCCCGTGACGCTCGAGGAGCTCGCGACCCCCAGGGCCGGCGCCAGCAAGAGCAAGGAGGAGGACGCCGCGCAGACCTTCGCGGCGGAGGTGGAGGAGGAGACGACGGTCACGGAGAAGGAGAACAACGAGGAGGAGGAGGAGGCGGAGACGACCGAGACGGACGCTACAGTGGCGACTGTGGTGGAGACCGTCGTGGCTGAGACGGTAGAGACTGGCGAGAAGACGACAGAGGAGGCGCCCGCTGACGGCGCGAACGAAAGTGGCGACAGTAACGAGATCGAGGTGCTCATGGACTTGGCGACCTTCGACGACGACGAGGACGAGGAGGACGACGAGTTCCATGAAGCCATGGAGGACGGCGTGGACCTGCTGGAGGAGGAGGACGCAGTGAAGCCTGCGGTGCCCCCCACGATGAGCTTCTCGGTGAACGAGATGGAGGTGATCACGAACCGAGGAGGACGCTCCGGGAGCCTGTCCAAGTTTCTGGATGACGCGGATTCGTACCGCCGACGGTCACTACCGTCGTATCCAGATGACCAGCTGTTTGCTGGCTCCATGAGTCACAAGACGATGACCCTTGCCGCCTTCCTGGACATGCAGATCGACCCCGTGCTGGAGATTCTAGAGGACACGGACTCGGACATCCGCCTCTGGCTGATGCTGCCGGAGACGGTGAAGGAGGTGCTCGCGGAGTTTGTCACCCCGCCGGTGCTCAGCGGCGAGCCGCATGAGGAGTACGGTTACTACAAGAAGCACTTCCTGTGCTCGGAGATCATCATGAAGCTGTACACGGGCGAGGAGGACCTGTACGAGTCCTTTTCCTCCGACTCGAGCTCGGGCTCCACCGCGTCCACGGCCGTCTTCGGTTGCCAGGAGCAGGAGGACATTGGCAAATGGGAGCAGCTCTACTCGATATTCGATAACCCTATTCCGCTGGACGAGATGCAGCTTTTGTTCTTCAGCAAGGCGCTCGTGCGTCTTCACGACGGCTTCTGCCTTGAGGAGGGATACGTCAGCAACGTGCTCAAGCGTTTCTTGCCGATGGTCATCCCGCACTTGTACTCCAACACCATCAAGTACATGCTCACCCTGATCTTGCAGAGCTATGAGAGCGTGCACCCGATTACAGGACGCAACGACGCGATGGAGATTGCGGCGCCGCTGCTTGCCGACGCAACTCGCGTAGACCCAACCTTGCCGGAGAACCTGCCTCTTGTTGAAAACACCACCAATCTGCTTGTTGACATGCTCCAGGCAAACCAGGCAGACAGGTTAGGCGCTTTCAGCCGTCGCGAGGGCGGTGTGTACCTGTCCAAGTACTTTGTGCGTGACCAGTTTGGCACCATTCGCGGCTTCGAGTCTATGACGCACGGCTACCACAATTTCCTGCAGTACATGCTGTTGGAAGAGATGTCAAAGCAGCCTGCTATCGTGGAAAAGCTTTTCAAGAACGCCTCGGATGAGCTTGCTATTATTCGCGAGAAGAAGCTCACCGAAGTGTCAAGTGCTCTTAACATTCACGTGGTGGCTGAGCTCCTGGCTCTGTGTCAGAAGCTCCTGAACGAGTGCGTCGAAAGCGACGACGACAACAACCAGACGCCTGAAACGGAGGCCCAGACCACACAAATGTTTGGATACTCCAGCTTTTCGTCGGAGCAGTACCCGAACTCGCCTCACGAGGGTGGAAACGAGACGTCGATGTACAATCTGACCTCTCTTCCCCGCGGGCACGCACTCTGGACATACGTGATCGATGTGGCTCGGAAAACCTGCGGCTCTTTTGTCTCACAGCTGAACGAGGGCCTTCCTTCGTCTGTGGAGATCTCGCTGGCCAAGTATCTGAACAACCTTGTTTTGCTTAATGACGCGGGCATGGACGAGGAGCTGCACAATAGTGGGCTCATTCAGGCCTACCTCGCCATTCTCGAGAAGCGATCGTCGTTCGACATGCTCATTATCCACATTGTCCCGGCGGTCTCATTCCTTCTTCGTGATGCTGATGCCTGCCGAGCCAAGAACTGTCCTCTGACGAAGGACCTCTTCGGTGTGGACATTAAAGTTCCTGAGAACATCATCAGCCTGCTGCTGCGTGCCAAGATTGACATCCCTTCGCTTGACATTTATGCTGCAATTCTGCACGATGTGATTGACGAAGTATTCACGAGCAAGGCACCGTCTCAAAATAACGCACAAGTTGTGTTTCATTGCAAGCGAAGCTCTGCGTGGGCAAAGCTTTCGGAGAAGACTCGATTCAGCAGTGGCTCCGAAAAGTCTGATTCTGCTCGTGGGTCGGACGAAAGAAGAAGCTCTGTGGGTGAAGAGGCCACAAGAAGTGAGCGTGGCTCAGCTGTGGAGGCTACTGCAGCTGTTGAAGAGGAGGCTTCCCCGGCAGCGGAGTCATTGCTGCAAGAGGAGCCGGCAGCTTCTAGCGAAGAGCCGGAAACAGCCTCGGAGCGTCTCTCTTCAAGCAGAAGGTCTGTTAAGGAGAAGGAAGCCTCGACGCCTGAGTCGGAGTCATCTTCGCCAAGCCCTGAGACAACAATGCTGGATGCTGCAGTCGAGGAGGAGGAAGAGCCGCAAGTGGATTCGAATGAGAAGGAGGCCAAACCGGAGGCACCGCCCTCCATC
The DNA here is from genome assembly GCA_001314425.1 of Phytophthora pluvialis. NCBI lineage: Eukaryota > Oomycota > Peronosporomycetes > Peronosporales > Peronosporaceae > Phytophthora > Phytophthora pluvialis. The sequence continues at coordinate 10,284 of LGTU01001136.1, read as the reverse complement.
ATCACTGCTCCTGCAACGAAGCTGGCCTCACCATCACCTACTTCCAAAAAGGACTCGCCAAAGAAGTCCCCGAAGGAGAAGACAGAGGCAAGCAGAAACAGTGAAGCAAGCAGGAACAGCGAGGGTGACGGCTCGCGCAAGTCGCACTACTTCAAGAATGTCCTTCAGTCGCCTGTGTTCAAGTCGCCAATGCGTCTAGGCTCAGTTATTAAGCCCCCGGTTGCCCCGCCGGCACAGGACTCAAGCTCTTCGCAGTCGAATGGAGAGAACAACCAGCGCAACACGTTTGGCTGGAACAGTGTGTTCAAACGGCTGCGGAAATCGCTGGTGACAACCCACAACGAGAAGGTAGACAAGAAGGTTCTGGCGCTGAGCAATGAGGCCTACGCTTCTCCCAACGTGGCACCACGCCAGACAGATGTGTTTGTTGTGGACACATCCCGCGGCGAGGATATTACTACATTCGTGAACCGCGATGCGGGTGTAGTGGTTACAGATGTCCCCGCGGCATCCTCGAAATCGTCCGAGTCAGCGATGAACGTGATCACGGCAGGCTACATGTACAAAAACAAATATCCCGAGACCGGCCACAGAAACGTGTGGGAGCGATACTACTTCGTTCTCAACCGCTCGGAGGGTTCGCTGAGCTACTACATCAGTGACGCTCACGCAAAGGACCGTACATTCGTCCGCGGCACCTCGCGTCCGCTCACAGTGTCGGAGGGCCTCCCCATGCACGTTCACGGTCAACACAATGTGTTTGGATTCCAGATCAACACTCAAGGCCACGGCGCTTTCATGGTGTTGGTAGACTCCATCGACACTCGCCTCACATGGCTGACGGAGATCTTGGTATGCGTGTCGAATGCCAACCCACTGCCCCCACTTCCCAAGCAGCGACTGTCGCTGCAGCCAGACGATGCACCTAAGCAGCGCCTGTCAGCGACCACGAGCTCCATCAGCTCGTTGAAGTGCGGCAAGGAGGAGATGAGGGAGTTGGTCGTGGAATTGTACCGAAACTTGTTCGGCCCGAACCTGAAGTTCTCGTCGCCGCTAGACGCGCCGGCGTCTTTTTGGATGGAGGAGAAGATCGACCCGGTGTCGGATGGCTGTGTGCTGAGCTCGAACCTGCCCGACTGCGTGCCCTACTGGGGCGAGTTCCACGGCTACAAGCGACTGTGTGACTACTGGAAGATGCGAGACGAGACGGTGGAGCGCAGCAGCGGCCGCGTGCTCCGCATCCTGGTGGACGAGGACGAGGAAACCGCAGTGGTGATGACGTCTACGACGTTCCGCATCCTGCGCAACAGCGAGATCGTGACGGAGGAGTCATGCGACATCGTGAGTGTGAGCGGCGGCAGTATCGTGAGCATCCACTGCACCTTCGACTCGCATCGCATCGCCCAAGCCTTCAAAAAGTACGCATCTACCTGACCGCGTGCGTGTATTGTAAAATAGCCTCATTCGCTAACTTTCTGTGTTGCTGTCTCTGTACCTCGTTCGTGTCATTGCAGGGAAGGCATCAGCGCGTCGTAGGCGTCCTCAACGGCTCATTGTGTTCATCATATGCGTGCAACTGCGTGTACGAGTTTGGAGCAAAAGACGCAGGTGCCGTTCTCCCTGGATCAAGACGGAGCAGCAAACGTGTCGTGAATGAATCGATGGCGACAACAATGAAGGTGACGACGAGGAGCGGGCTTGCAGTGGACGTCTGTGTCGAACCTCCTGCTCCTGACGCCATTCCAACTTCCCCATGTAGAGACCTAGAGCGAGAGAGCAGACAGAGAACTATGTTGTATCGGGCGCCGCGCAAGGACCTGGCAGCCCATTTTCTTTTTACACACCCATATTAACGTTTCTTGAGCAATAGCCAATGTCAATGACACGCTGTCGGTGGTTCGCTTTGGTGTTTGTTTGCGTTTTGTCGACAAAGCCGCGCGCCGCACACTTCCGACGTGCAACCCTCTCAAATAGCGATTCTTTACCCAACAACTTGACATGCCGCATGGAGCAGCAACAGTGAAAGTTGTGCGCTTCCGAGTTTTATCATCGTATTTCGAGTTACAATACCCGGCAAGTATCAGTGTCCACTGCGGACTGTAGGAGTGTGGAGTCCACAATTCTCCTTTTAGGCTTATATACGGTACCTCACCGACTCAGGCGGGTACGTGAATCCAAACGGGTCGGTTTCTTGGTACAGATGCCTGTAGAACCAGGGGTACGTAAAACAAATGGTAAGGCCATGAGGATGGCCATAGTTTAGAGCCATAAGAGCACTGCCACCGGTAGAGTAAGAGCAAAGCTAAATCTCGGTGTTTTCTCCGTGCGACAATGAGGCGTCGTAAATTTGCTCCAGCCTGTTTCGCACCGGTTCAAAGCAATATCGGGAGTATATCCTAAAGACTCCTGCTGAGAGCACTGCCACCGATTCTTGCTCGGCAGCGAAAAATAAACAAGTTGTATGCCATGATCTGTTCGTGTTGATCTGTTCGTACATGTATTGATCTGTGCGCCCCTTTCTAAACGCTTAACCTAATAATGGTTAATCACAGGGTGCCGTCGCGCTCATCAACCAGAGGAGAGCACAACTCCGTAATGCGCATGGTTGTAGACTACAACGCGGTGGGCTGTGGCATCAAAGGCCTTGAGCCGAGTAAGTAGAAACGAGCCTACAGGAACTCAGCATGCTCGACATCTCTCGGCTCCACTGCGTACAGCGCGTTAAGCACTGACTGCAAGGCTTGCTCCTCTTGGATACGAAGACGCGTTGCCGCAATCTCCGACTTCGACTCCATCGACGCCGAGAGCTTCCCTTGAGCCTTCACTGCCCGAGCTTGATGTTGTTCCTGCCCTCGTTTACGCTTCGCAGCTTTGACGCCGTTTCCTTCTTCAGCAGCAGCTTGAGCATCATGAGCAGAAGCTGGCGCCGTCGAGTCTTCTGTGGCGACTCCTTCGGGCCCCGTGGCCATGTCCACGGACTTGCGCTCAGAACACCTCGACCGTCTGCCCTACTCCAGTAGCTGCGTCTGTCGATACGTGAACCCACGCGCGAGCTAGCTCTAGGCCTTCAGAGGCATCGTAAGTGCGACCACGAGACGGCGGCATCGCTGCAGGTGCACAGAGGAGAGCAGATCACTGAATGAGCACCCACACACAACCATTCCCTGCCCAAATACCATGGCGCCGGGCCCACAGCCATACATTAAGCGAGCTCAGCCATTGGCCTGCTCGTTTGCCATTGTCCAACGAGGCGAGGGATCGCGCTGCCATATTTGAGCGCGGGATCGCTGCAGTTTGCCTCTGTGCGATAAATGCTCCACGTTTTCTCAGACCGGTACCAAGGCGCAGCTGTATTCTGAGGGGAAATATGGCTTTTTGTCCACGTTTGCTCCTACCGGTGGCAATGCTCTANTGGTTTTCAGATTATGGAAATGTCCTTTCTCGACTAGATCTAGGATTCAAAACGCTACGGGAATCGCTCCAATGGATGGACACAGCCAAAATGGATAACCACAATAGTACTCTATACAGACAGCAAGATAGGATCCGACGGCGTCCTACTAAACGGTGTGCGCGTATTGTTTGACAAGGTACTGGAGACGTTTATTAAGGCCGAAAGCACATGTACTAAGCATTTTAATACAACGGCCATGTATGTCTGAGTACAAGTAAGTAGATATAGCGTGAAGCTCACCCACATCTAACGATGTCGAACGACAATGTTCTCAAGCTGGGTGAGTTTATAGACTGTCGACACCAACGAACCTGGAGCTCGTGCTGTTTCTTCGCTTCGTTGTGGGATAAGTCGCCATTGCACGTGTAATGAAGGCCAGAAGTGAAGCCAGGACGGATAAGCGCCAGCATACACTGTTCGAGCGGGAGATAGTTGCTAGCGGGCACCAGTAGCTGGTAGTATATGGGATTTACATAATGGTCAATGGACCCATAATGGATGAAATCAAGAGTTGGACCCTCCATCAATTGCCCATAACCATTTGTGGGGGCCTGTGTAGAACTACCATAAACTGTCAAACAGGCATCCCAGTTGTGAATCCACTTTAATAAAATTCACCAATTTGTTTTGTTTACGTTGCAAAAAGTTTGACCACCAAACAAGGTGGTTCTCAGTCTGGAGCTGGAGCTGATTCCGGGAGGTACTGTTGTAGCTCAGCTTCCATGACGTCGCCCTCGGCCTTCGATAATCGGTACGGCCTCTGCTTGAGGGGCGGTGCGTTCCCGTAGCGATTGAAACTCCAAAAGGTCGGTCCGTGTTGGCGTCATAGACGTCTCGACAAACATGTCGTTGAAGGCCTCGAGGAGTCATAACATCCGTCGTTTCTGTTCGTCACCCAACTTCGAGTCGCCGAAGTCCACCTAAAGTTCCATTCGCCACACTTTCCCCAGTTCGGGCATGGATTCGTCGTCCATTGCAGCGCTAGTTGCGACACTGAGTACTGAGTCCACCCACTTGGCTTCAACGGAGTGGTCAGCCGCTTTCGAGTCGTCGTTGCACTCATACCCGAACGCCGAGTCGGGAATGGTGGTAGCTACAGCAATCTGGGCCCCCTTCCGGATCATTACTTCTTCAGGAGACGCGTTGCAGACCTCCACCACTCTGAACAGTGCAAAGCGGTCGCGTGATTCTCACGGTATAATCCAACACCGAACGGTCTTCAACTAGCACAATAGTATTCTCGGAGACGTCACCACGACATTAGTCACGACCCAGGCTTGGCCGCTCGGTCTCAGCCGTATGGTTGAGCTTATCTTGGCCCAGTGCGATTCTTCGATGCGTGGGGACCCGAGCGGGAAACCCTCCCTTGTATTTCAGCGTCACGGTATTCTCATCGAGGTCGAGCACAGCGCAGTAAGCTTTCAGCGTATCCGTTCCGAGTATGACGTCGACGTGTAGGCGGTTCACTACTACGAACGATCTGGTCTTCTCCTGTGATCCCAACCTCATGGGAAGGTCGAGACCCCCTTGGTGCCAAGATTGTGGCCTGCCACTCCATTCAAGTCGCGAGAATATGGTCGTAGAGCCTCGTTCGAGTGCCCAATCTACTTCAGCTCGCGGAAATCGACCAGACTGGCTACTGTCCCCGAGACGATTATCATATCGGCTGGGGGTGCAATCAATGTATCCAGCAGACACTGCTTCCACTCCACCGACGGAACCGGTTACTTTTTCCCGCCGGGGACCAGGTGGATTCCTTCGTCGGCCTCCACGCTCGTATCTTTGTTCTCACTTAGACCAGAGCTCCTTCCTCTCCGGATTCTTCATCGACAGCTAGTTGATGTGGGGGCTCGTTATCTGAACAGCCAACAATCAAACCAAAATTCTCTTTCACGGGTTCCTTCGCCAGAGGTAAATTCCAGGTCCCACGGATAGCTGCCCGTAGTGCAGTCACACGCACCGGGTCGTCACAGATCTCTTTGTAGTCATCGCGGAAGGTCTCCTCCTCCAGGACGAGCCGTTCGTCCCCACTCCCACCAATCACGTTGACCTCCTCGTGCCGCTCTCTACACACACGGTCGCCACTGCGACGCTATCCCCTACGGCTCCCGTAGAGATCTCATCTCCACCGGTCGGCTCCTCCACACCGACATTATTCACTAGTCCAGTATTCACTTGTCCCTCTGCCGCAAGCAGCTATTTACGCCAGGCAATCTCATCTGGTCTCGCAACGCAGCCGTTCGTAGGATAATCACTGGTAGTCGCCGCGGCAATATCTTCTTCGCGCTCGACTCCATCCCAATATAATTGTTGCTCCCTGCACACCTCGTCGCTGGCAATCACGTCGCCGCTCACGTTGTTAACATATCCGTTCGAACGCTCCACCGGAGCCGATCCCACAACAGCATCTACTAGCCCAGCTTCTTGGCCCACCAACCACGACTCTTCGCAACCGTAGTTCATCTCATTCTCCATCTTCTCCCCACTTACCGGGTATCTGTCGGTGCTCACCGCGGCGCAGTACTCATCGCGCGTGATTCCGTCCCAGTCGAAGCGAGGCTCTAGATATTCTTTTTCATTCACCGTCAAGTTCACTCTATATGCCATCGATTCCTCAATCCCTGGGCCCACATAGGATCCCCTTGGAACTCATCGTACCCCCCCCCCCCATTACATTACTCGCAACATTGAGAGCGTTTTAGTTCATGCCGTTTCTTAGACAAGAGGAACGAACGACACCTCCTTTTCTTCCTCCTGCCATCGTCACTGTTGGAAAGGAGTTGACCCCTTCATGTGCGTAGCTCCTGCCGTCCCTTGCTCGGCCATCCGCAGCAACGTCTTCCGAGCTGGACACTCTGCCTTGATGTGCCCTAGTTGATCACAGAAGTAACATCATCGCGGGCCGGCTTGTTGGTTGCCATACCTGCCATCAGCATTCTGCCGTAGGCCGCCGTAATGCCCGTTCGGACCCTGCGGTGGGCCACGGTAGTTTCGTCCACCGCCTTGCTGAGGACTTCTGAAGTTGTTTCCACTGTTCTGCCTCCGCGGCTGATCACACTCGAACGCTGCCCACACTGGCTGCAGTTGCTGCACGGCATGTTGTTGTATCGACACGTTTCTCGGGCATAGCCTAGCAGGTAACACCGACTGCACACCCTCACACCATACTGTGTGAACTGGTCCGGCCCATACGCCTTCCACGACAGGTCGAGCTGGGAGCGTTCTCGGTCACAACGGATCCACATACGAGACGGCCGCAACAATATTCATGGGTTCGTGATCCCGCGGCGACAGGCACGAACGCTTCAGCCGCTCCTGTTGCTGCTGTACGAGCAGGTTCTGAGTCCTCGTCATCTGTCGCATCAGGGTGGCTTCCGTGGCGGGCTTCTGTTCAGCTTCGTTCGCGAAGTCAGCTTAGTCTTCCATCGGGGTGTGCACACTCTTATATAGCAACACCATCACGGCTTGGGGGGTCGCGTTGGTGGACAACGACACTGATGGTCGAAGCCATGTCATGGAGGACGAAGAAACCATAGCCTTAGGCGGGAATCGCGATATCGGCTCGGCCTCTGGTTTACTCGAAGTCAGGGACCATGGTTCTCAGGCAACTGCACCTGTTGAGATAGCGGAGGATGACGACGTGTTCCCTGCTTTCGATAACGAGCCTGAGGGTGTGACTGTTGCCTCTTCGGCCTTCAACCTGCTCGCCTACTATTTTGAATGGACATCATGGGGCCTATGGGCCAGTGTCGGACTACTAGCCGTTGGCCTAGTGACGCATGCCTGTCGGCAAGGTGACCCTAACGACAAGTGGAGAGACACAGAGCTAACGCCCGTCTTGGACCGCGCTATGGAAAGCGTTCGTCAAAACGCCTCCTCCACACACGAACGAGAGGCTGCGGGTCTACGCCGACTACGACAGGATGATGTGGAGGAGCTTCGAATATTTCAGGACGCCCAAGAGCTGGGAGACGCTGAGGATCAGAAAGACCACCGTGTTGCTGCTGGACTCCAATTTCACGAGGCAGCCATTCTGATCCAAGTTGACGAGTCGACGGTGGTGCCTGGCGATCCGGCCCCGGAGCGGGATTCGCACGAAGCTACCGAACACCGTTCGTTGGGTTGCTGCTGACAGCAAACCTCAGGTCAGGGAGGATGTATAGCACCGTGGTGGGACGCTAACGCGCCAGTAGGACAGAGGACTAGTTGCTGTGTCATGGTGGGTGCGGGAGTTCTCTGCGGGATCATCTTGGCTACAAGTGGTGTGACGTACCTCATATAAGTATGCCAGTTTTGGTAGAACCAGAAGGGCTCATCGTCCCATGGTGACCCCAGATCAAGGATACGTGAGATTTTGAACGCGCCGGCGCACGCTACTGGTCAGGGGGTGAGCGAGGGTGGATGAGGAGCACCGGGCAGGACGGAATTCGTGGGCGAGGAGCAATTCAAGAAGGGCCTCATGCCTCGCAGCGAAGGAACGCCACGAAGAACGGAGGGCGCGTCCAAAGGGTGTCTGACCGATAAGTCGAAGAGGGTGTCATGCATATGAGTGAGCGCGGCGAGCGGCCGACGCTTACGGTTAAGGAATCAGTCGTAAATTTAGTTAAGGGAACAACTTGCTAGCAGAGAGAGAGAGTTTATCACCTATTCTTTGTTTAGTGTTCCTACCTGCGACCACATCCGCCGCCCCGCACGAGACTGTACCTTCACAGGACCCTGCAACTACTCGACCCCAACGCCTTTGGAGAGGGTGCGCGACAAGAGGGACATCCTCTGTCCTTCATCTCGAGCTGTTCTGCGGCACACATCCGCCGTGCAAGGTCACACCCATCAAGCTCCCCGATTGCGTTTGTCTATGTAGATCGGGGAGCTCCATACAAACTCCCATACAAAGAGGAGGATAATCGTCCAGGATTGGCACTCGTTTGGTGCTTGGGGCCCCCTCAATCGCCATTAACATAATATAGGTGTGACGCGCTCAAGCCAACATCCAACAACCGACCAGCATGATGCGCCGCGTATTGATGAGCCGCTCGCTGCAGGCGCTGTCCGCCGCCGCGGGCGCCGAGCGCCGCGTGGCGCCGCTGATGCGCCGCGCGTTCTCGTCGGCGCTGCCCGAGGGCGTGCTGCCGCTGACGATGCCGTCGCTGTCGCCCACGATGGAGACGGGTTCGCTGTCTTCGTGGCTCAAGAAGGAGGGCGAGGAGGTGGGCGCCGGCGACGTGCTGTGTCAGGTGGAGACTGACAAGGCCGTCGTGGACTACGAGATGCAGGACGACGCCGTGGTGGCCAAGATCGTCTGCCCCGAGGGCACCGCCGATTTGCCCATCGGCGCGCTGCTCGCCTACACGGTGGAGGACATGGACACGTACAAGAGCCTGCTGGAGAGCGGCGCGCTCGCCAACCTCTCGGCCGAGACCACGCCCGCGGCTGCCGAGCCTGCGGCCGCTGTGGAGGCCGCTGCTGCTGCTGCGCCCGCCGCTGAGCCGACGCACGGCGGCCGCGTGCCGCTCATCAAGTTCCTGGGCAAGCGCTCGCTCCTTCCCGAGTTTAACCACTCGCCTCTGGAGGAGCCCGCGGCCGCTGCGGTTCAGCCTGCTGCTGCTGCTGCTGCTGCTGCTGCCCCCGCCGTCGCTGCTGACGCCGAGTACGAGGACCTGCCGCTGTCCAACATGCGCAAGATCATCGCCAAGCGCCTCTCCGCCTCCAAGAGGGACGTGCCGCACAGCTACATGAGCATCGACTGCGAGATCGACAGCATCCTCAAGTTCCGCAAGCAGCTCAAGAGCAAGCACGACGTCAAGGTCGGTATGAACGACTTCATCCTCAAGGCCGTGGCCCTGGCGCTGCGCGACGTCCCGGAGGCCAACTGCTTCTTCGACGTCAAGACCCAGAGCGTGCAGCCCAACCCGTCCGTGGACGTGTCGGTGGCTGTGGCCACCCCCTCGGGTCTCATCACCCCCATCGTGCCCAAGGTGGACACCCTCGGCCTGAGCGGCGTCAACAGCATATTTATGGAGCTCGTGTCGCGCGCGCGTCTGAACAAGCTGAAGCCCGAGGAGTTCCAGGGCGGCTCGTTCACCGTGTCCAACCTCGGCAGCTTCGGCATTGACCAGTTCCGCGCTGTGATCAACCCGCCGCAGGCCTGCATTCTGGCCATCGGCGGCGGCCGCAAGGAGGTGCTGCCCCCTCTCGAGATCGTGGAGGGCGTGAACCCGGAGCCGCGTCTCGCCACGCTCATGAACGTGACGCTGTCGTCGGACCGTCGCGTGGTGGACGGCGTCATTGCCGGCCAGTTCCTGCAGGTGTTCAAGTCGTACATGGAGAACCCGGAGCTCATGGTCCTGTAGGCAGCCCCGACAGGTAGAGCGCTAGATCCACCAGCTCCCCACCATCAATTGCAGACGGCACGGAGAGCGTGAAGCGAGCTCCGCATTGGAAATACGAGGCTCTCGAAGAGTAACGGAGCTTCTGGCGTCCTGCCAGGGCACGGCAAACCCGGAATGAAAGATAAGGAGATCGCGCGCGAGTAGTTTCCCGTGGTCCTGGGCGATAACAAGGGCGTACGTACGTTGTCTCCCCGTGTTCAAATTTGCTTCCACCACTGATTGTCTGCTTTCCTGTCCGTTGTCCAGCTTGAAAATAGCTGGCGTCCTATCTTATGAGTTGTGCGTGGCGTGTCCTTGAAGTTTCTTGGAGGCGAGGGTGAGGGCATGGCTTTCGTTTGCGTAAGGTGTATTCTCACACCCTGAACAAACCAAACCACGAAACGCTCAAGAAATTGGTTTGCTCGTAAACTACGCGGGCTTGTGAACCAAAATTACGTTAAA